>CM040824.1:39744493-39746993 GCA_022828995.1 Vimba vimba
GTAGTGTAAATTAAATTTAAAAAAGTTATCATGTGAAAGAAGCACATTAAAATTAAATGATAAATGGAACTGAGAGATGAAGTTCCAATATTTCACTTACATTTATGAAACCATCATTGCTTTGATGTCTATTGCTTGTATAAAAGCATGTGTAAAAGTGTGTAAAAGTGTGTATAAGTGTGTATAAGTGTGTGTAAGACTCACAGAAGGCCAGCCAGGTGTCCCGCACCTGCAGATACACCTTCACATTGGTGGTGAAGCCCACGTTATTGAAGGTGGTGCTGGAGTTGGCCAGAGACATGTACTCATTATAACAGTACCAGATTCCTGACGGAGAATCACACAATCATTATCAGACACTTTATTAATATCAGTCATCAAAAACACCATCAGCTTCTTTCACCGGCCCAGAGTGCTTATATCAGCACGTCTCAAACAGTTCCTGACATTATTCATTAACCCTTCATTAATCTTCAATTAAATAATGTGCAACCTTGGCATGATTCAACATCACAGTCAGAATAAACAAGATGTTTCATAGCAGCATTTTGTGCCCGTGAGATTTTATGACAGAAAATATGCACGATTACACATTGTTTCTCATATCTGGATATCGGGACAAAGGCTCAGATGAACATCTCAGATATGGGATTTATCACTGGATGATGTCATAGTGGTTTAGGACACAATGTAACGAGTTGAAAGAAGCGATTAGAGTTTAGAGTTTAGAGGTTAGAGTTTAGAGTTTAGAGTTTAGAGGTTAGAGTTTAAGAGGTTAGAGTTTAAGAGGTTAGAGTTTAGAGGTTAGAGGTTAGAGTTTAGAGTTTAGAGTTTAGAGGTTAGAGTTTAGAGTTTAGAGGTTAGAGGTTAGAGGTTAGAGTTTAGAGTTTAGAGGTTAGAGTTTAAGAGGTTAGAGTTTAAGAGGTTAGAGTTTAGAGGTTAGAGGTTAGAGTTTAGAGTTTAGAGGTTAGAGTTTAGAGTTTAGAGGTTAGAGGTTAGAGGTTAGAGTTTAGAGTTTAGAGGTTAGAGTTTAAGAGGTTAGAGTTTAAGAGTTTAGAGTTTAGAGTTTAAGAGGTTAGAGTTTAAGAGGTTAGAGTTTAAGAGTTTAGAGTTTAGAGTTTAGAGGTTAGAGTTTAGAGTTTAGAGGTTAGAGTTTAAGAGGTTAGAGTTTAAGAGTTTAGGGTTTAGAGTTTAGAGGTTAGAGTTTAGAGTTTAGAGTTTAGAGTTTAGAGGTTAGAGTTTAAGAGGTTAGAGTTTAAGAGGTTAGAGTTTAGAGTTTAGAGGTTAGAGTTTAGAGGTTAGAGGTTAGAGTTTAAGAGTTTAGAGTTTAGAGGTTTGAGGTTAGAGTTTAAGAGTTTAGAGTTTAGAGGTTAGAGTTTAAGAGGTTAGAGTTTAGAGTTTAGAGGTTAGAGTTTAGAGGTTAGAGGTTAGAGTTTAAGAGTTTAGAGTTTAGAGGTTTGAGGTTAGAGTTTAAGAGTTTAGAGTTTAGAGGTTAGAGTTTAAGAGGTTAGAGGTAAGAGTTTAGAGTTTAGAGGTTAGAGTTTAAGAGGTTAGAGTTTAGAGTTTAAGAGTTTAGAGGTTAGAGTTTAGAGTTTAAGAGTTTAGAGTTTAGAGTTTAGAGGTTAGAGTTTAAGAGTTTAGAGTTTAGAGGTTAGAGTTTAAGAGTTTAGAGGTTAGAGTTTAAGAGTTTAGAGTTTAGAGGTTAGAGTTTAAGAGGTTAGAGTTTAAGAGTTTAGAGTTTAGAGTTTAGAGTTTAGAGGTTAGAGTTTAAGAGTTTAAGAGTTTAGAGTTTAGAGGTTAGAGGTTAGAGGTTAGAGTTTAGAGGTTAGAGGTTAGAGGTTAGAGTTTAGAGTTTAGAGGTTAGAGTTTAAGAGTTTAGAGTTTAGAGGTTAGAGTTTAAGAGGTTAGAGTTTAGAGTTTAAGAGTTTAGAGTTTAGAGTTTAAGAGTTTAGAGTTTAGAGGTTAGAGTTTAAGAGTTTAGAGTTTAGAGTTTAGAGGTTAGAGTTTAAGAGTTTAGAGTTTAGAGGTTAGAGTTTAAGAGGTTAGAGTTTAAGAGTTTAGAGGTTAGAGTTTAGAGGTTAGAGTTTAATAGTTTAGAGTTTAGAGTTTAGAGGTTAGAGTTTAAGAGTTTAGAGGTAAGAGGTTAGAGTTTAAGAGTTTAGAGTTTAGAGGTTAGAGGTTAGAGGTTAGAGGTTAGAGTTTAGAGGTTAGAGGTTAGAGTTTAGAGTTTAGAGGTTAGAGTTTAGAGGTTAGAGGTTAGAGTTTAAGAGTTTAGAGTTTAGAGGTTAGAGTTTAAGAGGTTAGAGGTTAGAGGTTAGAGTTTAGAGTTTAGAGTTTAAGAGTTTAGAGTTTAGAGTTTAGAGTTTAGAGTTTAGAGGTTAAAGGTTAGAGGTTAGAGTTTAGAGGTTAGAAACACGCAGGGGATTTACCGAAGGCTCCGACCACCAGAACGCCGACGATGAGGATCCAGATCAGGATCGGTGCAGTGAAGCGTAACAGC
>CM040824.1:39751993-39756993 GCA_022828995.1 Vimba vimba
CACAATCTCACACACACACTCTCACTCTCACACACACACTCTCACTCTCACACACACACTCTGACTCTCACTCTCACACACACAATCTCACACACACAATCTCACACACACAATCTCACACACACAATCTCACACACACACTCTCACACACACACTCTCACACACACACTCTCACACACACACTCTCACACACACACTCTCACACACACACTCTCACACACACACTCTCACACACACACACACTCTCACACACACACACACACACACACTTACTAAAGTAGTGTCTTGCAGCTGGAAGGAAGGGACGCAGAACTCCTGTTTGAAAAAATTGGCTGGATTTGCGTTCGGTAAGTAGGCGGCAGGAGACAGAGCCCAGAACTCTGACGGACACGACTTCACACACACCTACAGCAGCAAAACACACATCTACTGTCACACACAGATATCACCATTCATGGAAGGTTATTATTCAGATGTTGCTCTTTCAAACATCAGGATGCATAAGTGTTTCCAGATAATAAGTTTCAGCTTTGTCTCAGATGTTTCTCCTTGGGAGAATTAAAACAGACACACATGAGAAAATGAATGTGGAAGTTTTTTCCTCAAGAGAAAGCAGGAGCGGGAGACGTCGGCCAGTCCTTGATGAACCAGTGTTATTTTAGGATCATTGAGACACTATTATAGTTCTTTCTTATATTTTGAGTTCATGTTTATTTTTGTATTTTCATTTTATTTTGTATTAAAGTTTTACTAATTTTGTTTTGTTGTGTTTTTGTCTTTTTTATTAGTTTTAGTTTTTTTTTTTAATATGTATAATTTTTATTTCAGTTTTAGTGATTTAGATATTTTAGTACATGACGTTTAACTAAATAAAAATGATAAATGTTTCATACATATATATACAAACATAGTCAAAGTATATTATAGTATTTACATAGTCACTGTCTGGCAGAAACCTTACATCTCCATATTTGGTCATTTTACATTACCATTGGTCACCCTTTATGTCTGTCTGTGGGTTTTGCAAACATTTAACCAATGAAAAGTATTAAAAGAGCTTGTGACTAAACCTCATAACTCCATTGGCTCCTCAAGCTGTCAGTCAAACCTCATAGCCCCGCCCACCTCTATAGTGAATGAAGTGCCACACACACTTTGGAGCGTCTCTGCGCGTTTGCAATGCAATGGTAAATAAAGAACTGGTTCTTTGAATAAGTACGACATTTTCTTTAGTCAAGAAACACTATATAAAGACTAATGTTTAATGTATTTGAGGAGCGGAGAAGAGTGTCTCAGTCTAGCATTTGTCATTAAGTCATAGCTAGTTCCTAAATAGCCTGTACATAGCACTTTCATCTTTAATAACATGAGATTTTGGCCAAATGAGAGAGAAAACTGAGCGCACACATCGCTACAATACACTTTTTAACCTGTAAGCTGATGAAATGTAATGTGATGCACTTAATGCCTCAAATGCAGCCGTTCCAATGACGGACAAAACAAGTCTGATATTCACTGGTCATAAACCTCCAAACTCCATTTGAGCTTGACTGTGGTAAAATGTTAATAATATAAATGACACATGCAAGTGTCTGACCACATATAAAGCCACAATATCAACTGTGACAGCGCAGTTTAATTATTTACATTTTTCCATTCCCTGTGGTTTCTGCCCGACAGCAACGATAGTTAAATGTGATAGGCTAAATGTAAACATTATATTGTAATGCACAATACATCATTGTTTGCCAGCAACTCATCCTAATCGTGTTTTACCAGTTCCACATGTATAATGCTTGTTTAATATGCAAATATGCCACCCATTTACAGCAGAGGGCGTTTGCACTGGGCTTCTATAGAGCATCACAGTCCCGCCCACAGCCCGAGAGCGCTTAGGTGCCGGAAGTAAATTTCCCATTCATTTCTCCCGTATCTAAAGAGTTTTAGAGCATGTCTTAGGATAACCAGCTACGGCTGAACTCATAGGCATACAACATATCATTTCGAGTGAAAAAACGACGAGAAAATCCAAAAAAAGTCAAAGGTACAAGACTGTGTACATATTTTCATTTCCGAGCGAACTGTCTTCCAGTTTTACAGTTTTTCCAATTTCATTGCCATATCCGACTGCATATCCGACTGCAAGCTTCTTTAATCATAGCTTTTCCCTCCTTCCTACTTAAAGAAACTGTTGAACACTGTTGAACACCCCCAGAACACTATAGAGCTGGTAAGTCCCGCCCATTCGTAAAACCCCACTGGACCTCTAGGTTGAAAAATCGTCAATGCAAGTGAATGTGAGAAAATAATTATTTTCTGGTCCCGTTTGAATTGTGCCATGAATGTGAACATATGTTGTCTGTGAATTTTTTATATAATTTTTCATGTTACGAGTTTGACAGTATATTGTATGATTCTTTGGCTAGCAGTTGTGGAAAATAAATAACGAGAAAGACTACATGTCGCCTATGTGACGTCACCCATAACACATTTTCCCTCCACTTGTCAAATCACGGTGCTAATGCTGCGATAATCTATGGAGACAGATCGAGATGCCTGTGTGTTTTGTACCCAAATGTCACCATTCAAACCAAATGGGCTGTTCTTTCTTCAGATTCCCGTCTGATGTAAAAACTAGTTGTAGTCCACAAAGTGCTCTCACACAAAGTCTAACCGTATTAAACTTCTACCCGCTAAATTGTAGCATTCTTCACACAAAAAAATTATATTAAAAATTCACAGACAACATATGTTCACATTCATGGCAAAATTCAAACGGGACCAGAAAATAATTATTTTCTCACATTCACTTGCATTGACGATTTTTCAACCTAGAGGTCCAGTGGGGTTAGCGGAAGGGGCGGGACTTACCAGCTCTATACTCTTTGCTGAAGTCTTAAAGGAGACACGCCCCTTTTAAACGTGTTCAAACCAAAAGCTCAAAAACAGAGTAGAAAATGACCAAATTATGAGTGTTTGAGATGTAAAAGTCTCATGGACTTCAGGAAACTTTATAAGCCAGTAACAAACGCAGGTGATTTTGGATGGATCTGGCTTGTACCTGTGTGGTGGGACACTGGAGGCCCTGCAGAGCCGCTGCCATGATGTTGGTCGCTGTGGCGCATTTGAGGATGTCAAAATACAGGACGCTGGGTTTATCCCTGAGAGACAGACAGACATGAGCACCGAAGAAACACAGACCAAGCCCAATCCGAGAACGACTGACGGCAAATCTCACTTGTTCTGTCCGATTCCGCAGAACATTCCCGTGGAGTTTCTGGGATAAAGCACGTGTCGAGGGTCTCCGTACAGCCAGGCTACAGGAATCAAACCATTTCACAGCAAATACACACACGTTAACACCAGAAGAGCCAATGAATGTGTGTTCATTTAATCAGATTTCTGTGGCCACTCGTGTTCTCATCGGATGCTGTAAAGGCAGTTCAATCCATAAGATTATGATCAATATTCAGAAATATGATCTTATCTATCTGCACTGACACTATCAGATGAGAACAAAACATGAACTCCACTTCATGTTGTCCATAACTACAGCCCTGAACCGTGGTAAGGTCACTGTGACTGTCACTGACTGTAATTAGCTCTATGGTAAAGTCCTTAGACTCTAATTAGTGTTTGGCTTGATCATCATTAGCTGTAGTTTGATCTCAGTTTAATGAGCTTTCACACACAAACACACAGATGTCAAGAGGAAATCATGAAGATTTAGATGATAAACGTCTGTGATCAGACACACATGCCAAAACTCCAGATTATCAGGATATCAAAGCAAGTGCATTAAATAGCACTTTTATTTTAATTTGTCTTTTAATGTGTTTTGTAAATAAATAAATACAAAATAGAACAAAAAAATTAAATAAAATATACAAAAAAAAAAAAAAAAAAAAAAGATGGTTATATTTTATCTAGTGCAAAATTTGAAACTGAAGAATTGTTTCCCTTTCATGAGATTCGTGAGTTTGAGTGTGAAGTGAACTGGCCACATCAATAACGAAGTTGAGTCGCAGTTGTAAGAGTGCATTCAGGGAAATGAAGTGTTCTTTCACACTGGGCAACTAGAGGTCACTTCCTAACATTCAAATTCAAACTGCAATTCTACATTCAGTTTAAAAATTCTAAATCAGGAATTTAATTTGACATTTAATAATATTAAAAATGATGTTTTACGAAAATATGCTTTTAAGATTTGTTTTTGTCTACAGCAATTATAATCTGTTTTACATACAGATTATACAGATAGAGCTAATTAAACTTGTGTCTTGTGTTTACTCTCAGCCTGCAGAAATAATCACATTATGTTACCCATAACCCCCTGCTCTCTCCAGCATTTACATGCAGAGCTCTATTTCCATAATGCTTTCAGGTCAGGGTAAACATGGCGTCAATCCACAGCGATTCTGCCAGCGTTCACAGACAGAGAAACAGGAGCTTACCCAGAATTCCCACCACCATGTACCCGACGATGACCAGCATGAACAGAACGCAGCATATGATGTCAGTACAGCTCCTGCACACACACGCACACACACACACACACACAACAGAGAACATATAACAGACTGAACATATTACGCATCAAGAACAGTATTATTTATAGAATTTCATTAATAATAATTTATTTATTTTTTTTTGCATTGTTTGGCATAATTTTCATTACAATTACACATTAAATGATCATTACTGTAATAATGTATGACAAAAAATAAAGTATATTAGTTAAGTTGAAAAGTGTTTTACATTATAATGTCATTGCTGCCTATTAGTTATTATGAAAAAAATGTAATGTAAAAAAAATCGAATGAAAATATTACAAATATAGAATTATAAAATGTAATTATTCTTTGTTTGCTGCTTAATTTATTCCAAAGAAATATAAAATATATATATAAATCATAATGAGAATTGTAATGGAATGGAATTATTCTATTTATACAAAATGTAATAATAAAAACGTTTTTAACAATTATTTAACAATTATT
>CM040824.1:40361993-40534493 GCA_022828995.1 Vimba vimba
TCAACCAAATTGAAAACCGTTTAATTTCTATTGGTTTATTTTCCATCGGGGCACGGATACGGTCAAACTATCCAGCTCAAAAAATATCTTTAAGACAAGAATATTTACAAACAACAGATTTAAAACTGTAACAATCATGTTGAATATGTTGAACTCACCGTTTGACACTTTCTTTTTGTTGATCCACCAACAAATGAGAACTAGAAGTAGAAGAAGAAATGCTGCCACTCCTCCTGTTATATAAAGCCAGAAACGTTCTGTTTCACAGTCAAAACATCCTCCATCTGCAGAGTGAAGATATATCATTATATTATGAATGTTTTTAATCAACATTATCACCTGTTGAACTGAATTGAGGCACTTCAACTGTATTTGTTTGTGATTAGAAACATTCATCTATTTCAGCATCATCATGTTCTCCTGAAACAATATGACTGATGCAGAAGCACCATTACTGTATAAAGATCATTTTTATTCACTCAAGACTGTAATTATGATCATATTTACCCCAGTCTACAGTAACTGGTTCAGTCAGACTGCTGTGAGTGAGCAGACAGTCATAAGATCCTTCATGGTTTCTGTTGATCTTCACACTGATTCTCATTCAAGGTTTCATCATCATCTGTTCTGATTCCAGAAGATGTTTGATCCTCAACATTAATTATGTTCTATCTAATGTTCATCTGAACATCTCTGGGGTAGAAACCAGTAGCCAGACAGCTCAGAACCAGTTTACTTTCATCATCAGCAGCTTTACTCACAGAGACATGAACATCTGTAGAACTTGGAGCAGAAAGAAGAATAAAAATCATGATGAAACTGATTCTGTCTCGATGGTTTCTGTGTGGTGAAAAAAAAAATGCATTCTTCATTTTAGCAATAAAATTCATCATTATAAATTCATCTTTTGTGGTCCACATAAGGGAAACAACAAGGGTAACAAAATGATGACAAGCTGAATTAGCCTTTTAACCAAAGGTTTGTCTTTATAATTCTCTGTTTAAGTCTTAACATTAACTGATAAACATCAACTCCTGTAGACCAGATGAACATGATCTGCGTGAACATGAACATGATGATTTCCTTAAGGATCTTCAACTCATATAGACAAACACACGCACACAGACACACACAGACACACACACACACACACACACTGTCTCGGTTACATATGGTAACCCTCGTTCCCTGAGGGAGGGTACGGATACGTACGTCGTGGTGAACAACTGATAGGAAGGCCTTGCTAGAAATCTCGCTAGAAAGGCCAATCTACTTCGAGTGAAACTAAACGAGCCAATGCATATTGGCGTGCAATCATTTGCATCAGCTGTGCAGCCTCGCAGCGCGGGTATTTAATGAGCAGCTGGTGCGATTGATTGCACTTCAGTTTTTTGCTGAGGAGCCGAGCCGGTGAGCTGGCTGCCCTGGCGGGTCACAGCAGATGTGGCGACGGGATGTACGTCTCCATTCCCTCCCTCAGGGAACGAGGGTTACCATATGTAACTGAGATGTTCCCTTATCGGTCGGTCACTCTCGACGTACGTCGTGGTGAACGACAGATAGGAATCCCTACCAAAGCGCCACAGCTTGAAGAATATACACATATGGGATCCCCGTAGGGTCACACATATGGGACCCAGCCTAGACCCGGTTCTCAAGGATTCAGCGGATAAAGGCCTGGCACCAGACGCTCCGCCATGTCCGGGCCGAGGGTGTTTGGAGAACTCAACAGGTTTTGACTCTGGAGCAATAAGGGTGCACAGTAGGGTGCAGCAAGCCAACAGAGCCGGTACTCACAGTGCTTCTACCTGTTTAGGGCGACAACACGGGAAGACACCGGCTCTACACATAGGCTATAGTATCTAGCAAACGTGTTAGGTGTCGCCCAGCCCGCAGCTCTACAGATATCTCTTAGCGAGGAGCCACGTGCCAGCACCCAGGAGGATGCAATGCCTCTCGTGGAGTGTGCATGTAACCTGAGCGGGCAGGGCACGCCTTGTGCTTGGTAAGCCAAGGCGATGGCATCCACTATCCAGTAGGCCATCCTCTGCTTGGAGGCAGCCTTTCCCTTCTGCTGGCCTCCATAACAGAAAAAGAGCTGGTCTGAGGTCCTGACTCTTTGAGTTCTGTCAACGTACATACGCAGAGCCAGACTGAGACAGAACAAAGCCAGGGCCTGGTCTGCCTCCTCCTGGGGCAGCGCTTGCAGGTTCACTACCTGATCTCTAAAGGGAGTGGTAGGAACCTTGGGCACATAGCCAGGGTCTCAGTACAACATGGTTGTCACCTGGCCCGAACTCTAGGCATGATTCGTCGACCGAAAATGCTTGCAGGTCCCCTACCCTCTAGACCGAGGCCAGTGCAATCAGCAGCAAAGTCTTCAAAGAGAGAAGCTTTAAGTCTGCTGACTGCAAAGGCTCAAAGGGAGCATCCTGAAGTGCTCGAAGCACCAGGGAAAGGTCCCAAGAGGGCATGGAGGGGGGACGAGGAGGATTTAATCGTCTCGTCCACCTAAGGAACCTGACGACCAGGTCATGCTTTCCTACTGTTTTGCCATCTATGTGGTCATGATATGCTGAAATAGCGGCAACATGTACTTTGAGGGTGGAGGGAGACAGCCATCGCTCCAACGCTTGCTGCAAGAAGGAAACCACTGACCCTATCGAACATCTTCGGGGGTCCTCTCTGCAAGAGAAACACCTCTCAACAAACAGGTTCCACTTCAAGGCGTACGCACGTCTCTTGACGGCGCTCACGCAGAAGTGATGTGGTGTTAGGTTTCCCTGAGCCTCCCCGAACTCTCTCCAAATCAGCTGAACCACCTGTGGGTGGAGTCGCTATTCTCCCGGGAGCACAGCTCGTGACAGCTCGTCGGCCACACGGTTGAGCATGGCTCGAAGCAACCTCAGATGCTTCTGACTCCAGAGGAGGAGATGGTGGGCGAGTTGCGACAAGTGATGGTAGCGTAGACCACCTTGTCGGTTGAAGTATGCAACGGTCGCAGTGTTGTCTGTACAGACCAGCGCATCTCTGCCCTGAAGCGGCCTTTTTAAGCGGCTCAGAGCGAGACGTACTGCAAGCAACTCGAGGCAGTTGATGTGCCAACTTAGGCATGCGAGACAGTGATCGTGGCCATCAGTGAGGACAGGAAAAGACCGCAACCAGAAACACACCGGTTGAATGTCATCTTTAGAAAGACGCAACTCACACCCATGTAAGCTCTTTCAGGGAAATACTCTCCTTGGTACTGAAGCATGCAGAAGAACGATCGCAGCGGACACAGACAGGAAATATGCAACCTGTCGTGCGATGTCTCTCTTCACGGCGGCCTTACCAGCCGTAAGAACGGCTATTCAGCACTCTTGGCGCACCGTTACCAGCTGTGAAAACAACTTTTTTATTTTGCTCAGTAACACAAAAACAAAAGACGAGCTGCTGCGCTGTATCGGCCACACCAGACACGAGAGATCATCTGGAAGAGCTTGCTCGTTGTTTGATCACTCAGTAGATTAAACAGCATCGAAAAGCTCGGCTCCGAAGCAAAAAGATGAAGTGCAATCGCACCAGCTGCTCGTTAAATACCCGCACTGCGAGGCTGCACAGCTGATGCAAATGATTGCAGAGCCAATATGCATTGGCTCGTTTAGTTTCACTCGAAGTAGATTGGCCTCTCTAGCGGGATTCCTATCTGTCGTTCACCATGACGTACGTCGAGAGTGACCGACCGATAAGGGAAACAGTTAATTAAACTGATCTGATCAGAACTTACTCTTATTTGTGTTGTGAAATGTTGAAATCCATTCAGTGCAGGTCTTGAGGAAATATTAATAACTCTTACAGTAGATGATCTCTTATAGAAGATTAATAACTCTTACAGTAGATGATCTCTTATAGAAGATTAATAACTCTTACAGTAGATTAATATATTGTATAGACGATTAATAACTCTTACAGATAATGTATTGATTCATGTAAAAAAAGAGACTCTTGTGAGAAATACAAAATAACAATGATTAAAATAAAGACTCAGTTTTGTTAGATTTATCAACAAACACTATCTAGTGATCTAAATGGGTGGTTGATTATGATTTGACTTTTCTAACTTTAGTTAGTGTGTAATGTTGCTGTTTGAGCATAAACAACATCTGCAAAGTTACAACGCTCAAAGTTCAAAGCAAAGGGAGAGATTTGCTTTTAAAGAAATTGCTTTTTAAGGACTACAACAAACGGCTGGTAGGGACTACACATTCCTCCCGGGTTAGTAACATCACCAACCCTAGAATTTACATAAACCCCGCCCCCAGGAACGCGATTCATAGATTATCATGACAAAATATGCTAATCAATGACACATAAATTCATCACATAACCATTCAGAAATGTTGTCTACATGTTGTCACTTCTTGAGTCTCTCCATCTTTCTGACTCTGATTTGAACATAAAATTCTAAAAGTTTTTGAAATTTTCTGTGCATGTCTGTGTGAGGTAAAAGGACACAAGCTGTTGAAGCTCCGCCCTCTGTGCTGGGAGCAGCAACTCATTTACATTTAAAGGAACAGTCACAAAAACGATTTGTTTTTTCTCACCCTCAAAAAGTGACAATTTTAACATGCTATATAAAAATATCTGTGGGGTATTTTGAACTAAAACTTCACATACGTACTCTGGGGACATCAGAGATTTATTTTACATCTTGTGAAAAGGGCATTATACCACCCCTTTAACTAGTTTTAACATGTCTAATTTTGTTTATTATTTCATGATTATTTAAATACAACTATTAAACTACAAATGTAAAAAGTATTTCTGAAGTATTTTGAAACTCATGCACCCCATAATAATCTCACTTCCTGTCAGTATCTTAGCAGCAGAAGATACTGTCACGAACTAGCCTGGCAAGCCAGAC
The DNA here is from genome assembly GCA_022828995.1 of Vimba vimba. Lineage (NCBI taxonomy): Eukaryota > Metazoa > Chordata > Actinopteri > Cypriniformes > Leuciscidae > Vimba > Vimba vimba. The sequence goes on from CM040824.1 coordinate 40,366,900, forward strand.
CTACATCAAGATGTTAGGTCTGGAAACTCACCATAGACACACTCACTCCGAGGGGCGGGATAAACGGCTGTCTTTCAAATTCACTCTGCACGCAATAGGACAGCGCTTCAACCAACCAGAGCGTTTTCCCAACAGCGGAGCTAGTTGATAGCATAGAGAGCCTAAGTCCCGCCCCTCCGCTTCCGGCTCATGGGACCTTATTTCGGAAAAAATATGTATGGAAGTCAATGGCGAGAGATAACTTATCTTTTTATTCCGTCTGAACTGTGCCCTGAACTACACATATGATGTTTGTCAATTTAAAAGGTAATTATGAAAGTCAAGAAAGTCGCAGTTTGTCATAAAACAGAAGAGTAACGTTTAGTTTTATGTGAAAATCGCTCAATGAACTACATCTCTCGTCTCGCACTATGTACGTCACAAGATTCGTTGCTCGTATGTGTGCAGTCTGGTTCAAAACACTCAGGCATGACGGCGTAACGTTACGATTATAATGTAAGACTATAGAAAAAATGACAGACGTTAGCTTCAGTAAAGTTAGCTTCATTCATTGAGAGAAAAGTTATGACGTCGCACGTGCGCCTTCTGGGTTTGTAGTCTTTGTAATTACGTATTTTCACAGTCTTATACCTTAGCAGTTTTACATCAAGCTGCGACTTTCTTGACTTTAAAACGTATCTTTTAAATTGACAAACATCATATGTGTAAATCAGGGCACAATTCAAACGAGATCAAAATATTTGTTGTCTCTCGCCATTGACTACCATACAATATTTTTCCGAAATAAGGTCCCATGGTGGTCGACCGGAAGGGGAGGGACTTAGGCTCTCTATAGATATCATATGGTTGATAGATTCAACTTTTGCCATAACTGGCCGGCAAAACGACGAACACATCTAACTTTTTTAAAGAATGACTTAAGTGCCGTTCTTTGCTCTTTTCTCAAAGAAAAACTTAACTTTAAGTCTTTCAGAGTCGCGGACAAAGCCAGTTCGAAAGATGTTCTCCAGCAGCCGCCGTCATTCTTTGTTTTCAAGTCGCAGCCAGGTAACCGTCGCAACTCTGTCGTCATATGTTAAGCCCGCCCCGCCTACTCTATACGCAACGTGATTGGCCTGACCCAATTTAGGTTTTTGCAGCTCGAAAGTCAATGGAGAGTTGCTAGACTGCCCTGGCTGCAAAATACATTTTGCTGCCGCTAGGGTGCGTCTAGATTTCTAGGCTAGTCACGAACTGCTCCGAGACTCGAAGGTGAGATCTAGTGATGTGACATTTAAACTGAGGCGTCGGAGCGTGTGTCGAGAAAAAGTGGGCGTGCCAGATGAAGCCGCGATTCGAGGCTTGTGTTGTTAATGTGAAAATCACGTGACTAATGACAAACGAGGCCTCGGTTTGTGTGGATACGTCATCGGTTCGGTCTGAGTGTCGCTTCCGGATTAAAGCCGGTTCGAAACTCGCGCCACCTTGTGGGTGTTGTCAGCAGTAGTAGAAGCAGTTGTAGTAGTGTCAGAGAGTTAGAGAGTTAGAAAACTATCATTGTCATTGTCGTTATTGTGTCATATGTGAGGACTGTATATTATTACATTATCAGATTAGAATAGTTATAGTATATTATTATTATAGTAGGCCTATATTATAGTCTTGTTATATTAATTAGATAAGATTATTTGGATTGCTCTGGATTTTTGGATCTGGACTGGACTGCTTTTTGATTTGGATTGCCCTTTTGGATTTGTTTGCTTTTTGTGACTCTTCCTTTTTCCTGGTAATGGAGCCAGCAAGAAAGAGGGAATCCTCCCCTGTCTCAACAGAAGCATCAGTGTCCTCATTTGTACCACTGCCATTTTTACGTTCCCCTGCATCCTCTGTTCCTTGTGAAAGGATCTTTTCCCAGGCTAGAGAGATTTTGTCCAAGAAGAGGAATCGTCTAAACCCCAACACACTTGAAATAATTCTGTTTCTCAATAAAAAATCAATTTTTATTTTCCTTCCTTCCGGACTATTCTGTTGCAGTTTACTTTAATCTGTTATCTATAATCTGTTAAATTAATAAATGTACTTTATTACACTCCCTCTAACAGAAGCACTGCACTCAACACAGTGTTACTGTTGTTGTTCATACTGTCACTATCCAAACAATTTATGAATAATTAATTAACTGTGTGTGTGACTCTGGACAAGTAAATTCAGACAGAGAATGATACATATTTTATATTATACACAGTAATGGACAAATGTCTGATCATGTCTTTTTATTATTGAAAATGAAAGGTTACAGACATCAACAGTTAGTACAAAATAAATAAATAAATATTTTTTATTTATAAAAATATTTTTATAAAACATACATTTAAATATAAATATACAAATAAATATAAATATTTATTTGTATATTTACATTACAAATAAATATTATTATTTATAAAAGTATTTTTATAAAATATATTTTTTTATAAAAAAAAATATTTTTTATAAAATTAGGCAGGGAGGGAGGGAGGGCGCGACACTGGTTCAGAATGAATTAATTTGTCTGCTATTTCTTTGCACAGTAGCTAGGTGTCACTAGTGAGCAATGCTGAATGAAGCTTCGAGTAATGAACCTTTAGCTGAAGCAATGGACTGCGAGGTCTCAGTGGTTCAGGAAGCCTCATTTTGCCATCACTAGTGAGATCCAAATACAGCTTTTATTATGGGCAATCCAAAGGTGTAATCCAAAGTACAGGCAATGGGTCAAAACACAGGTAGGCAGTCCAAACAAACAAACAAACAAACAAACAAACAAACAAAACAGGTGTCAGAGGCAAGAGTGTAATCCACGGAACAGGCAAGAAATCCAAAAACCAAGAGACAGGAAACCAGGGAAAATGCTCAGAGATGCAGTGTGACACAAACAAAACTTCACAGAGAGTAAATGAGAGAACATGGAATAAATAGGCTGCAACTAACAAGATAATGAGACACAGGTGAATGTGATAATGAGTGCTGATGAGTCCAGGCAGAGAATGATGGGAGATGTAGTTAGTGAGTGAAACATGATAGTCTGGTGTGGAGTGCCCTCTGGTGGCTCTCAAGAGCACTCTAGCTGGTGACCGTTACAGATACAGAGATACAGCGAATAACAGACACACACACACACACACACACACACACACACACACACACACACACACACACACACACACACACACACACACACACACACACATACAGTACACTGTTTTAAACTCTATAATATGTGGACTAGTGATATATCAAAAAAGTCAACTAACCACTCACTGGTAACTGAGTAAAATTACTTTTAGCCCACCTTTTAGTCAATCTCATTTTATCATCTTACATGGGTTTCTTGTTAGGATGTATGATAATATTGCCCGGTAACAGCTGAATGTAATGGCCAAAAATAGCATATTAGTTTAGCATATTATCTAATTGCAATAAGTATTGTTTTATGGTGTTTAATTTAATCCTCTTTATGGTTCTTAAATATAGACACCTTCTACCTTATTTTAATTATTCTCAGGTTTAGGTAAAGTAAGTGGATTTATTTTTAAACGATAAGTATTTAAAGGTCCATACTCACAATCTAGAAGAAAGACTTCTCCGTGGTTTAGTTCAGCTCAACTCTTTAATAAAGCAGAGACTTGTGGAAAGCTGGTTCTTTTTTATATCAATTATTAGTATTTTATTATTTCTATTACAATTGGTTTACATACAATATATAAAGAAATCAAAGTAAAATTCAAAACCTAAAGTAGTTAGTTCACAAGCTTCAACAGCAGGTGTCAGGCTTGGACCATCAAGAAGGAAGAGGCTGTCCTGGTCTTTCAACAGCGTCTGCTCGTCATATGTATCACTGTACTTTTTATAATACATTTCATATCACACCCCTTAATTACATATTTAATCGCATATAGACAATTTATCCAATCCCAGTTCTTGACCTAACTCCTTCAGTCCTTTTACAACTTTCCTATAAGAAGCCTTGCGTTTCCTTGTCTTCCTCTTGCGAGCTCGGATTCTCAGTCCCCTTCTCCTCTTGGTCTAGAACACAACAACCAGGTAATACTTGCATTTCTACTTCATTGAATATATGCTTTCTACTACATAGTATTATTTTTATCTATCAATTTCTTCATTTAATAAAAGCTTAAAACACAGGATACATTTCAGTCATTTCATTATTTATAAATTATTTATAAACCTTAATAAATGATTTTTCCACAAATGGCTTACAGTTGCTTTTTTTATTATTTTCTTAATACACTTTTATAAAAACAGGTCTCAGTGTATTTTTTAATAAACCAAATTCATAATGATGTTTCTTATAAAAACCTCTTTACAGTGTTCTTCTTTTACATAAAGGTTTCTTATAAAAACCTCTTTACAGTGTTTTCTTTTATATAAAGGTTTCTTATAAAAACCTCTTTACAGTGTTTTCCATATACAACACTTTTCCATATACAAAGTTACGATTATAGTTAATATAAGCCTGTTTATATGAGGCATTACTCATAACAGTATCAATTGCATGTTTCACCCGACAGTATTAAATGTAATACTAATTATGATGTATTAAATGTAAAAACATTTCATTAATGTCTGTGAACCCGTTCATGTCCCAGTTGTAGATCCATCAGTATTGAGCTCATGATTTAATCCCATCAGCTGAACTGGTCATCTCTCTCTAATCCAAATACTTTCTCACCTTACCTATAAGATACAGAATAAAACAGATATTATGTTCTTGTAAACATATAAATATGTTTACATTTATTCATACTTCACATTTCAAAATGATCAAAATCTCTATCACCATTCACATATTTATACTGTTGTATACTTGCAAACTTTTCATTTCTAGTTCATACATTTTAAAAAATGTATTTAAACAAAGGAAATTTAAAAATAAAATAAAACTTTGATCATGCTGGATATTTATAACTCACCATTTGACCTTCTCTCTTCTTTTATTCATCCTGCTATTCATGCTGCTATTACTCCCATTCCTCCTAATATTACTCCTGCTATTCCTCCTGCTATCCCTCCTGCTATTACTCCTGCTATTCCTGCTGCTATAACTCCTATTCCTCCTAATATTACTCCTGCTATTCCTCCTGCTATTCCTCCCCCTATTCCTCCTGCTATTACTGGTATTATTACTCCTGTTATTCCTCCTGCTATTACTCCTCCTATTCCTTCTGCTATTACTGCTATTATTACTCCTCCTATTCCTCCTGCTATTACTCCTCCTTTTCCTTCTGCTATTCCTGCTGATATTACTCCTGCTATTACTGATGCTATTCCTCCTGCTATAACAAACCATCGAGATTCTGGATAACAGTTGGAACATTTTCCATCTGCAGAGTGAAAAAATAACATAAAATAAATAAAAACAAACTCATTGTAATTATTTTTAAATAAATGTTTTATATCAACATCATAAACTGTTAAACTGAGTTGAGACTGTTAAACTGAATTGTTTGTGGGTGGCAACTTTAATCTATTCCAGCATTATCATGTTCTGCTTGCGAGTGACTGTATTTATGATCATATTTACCCCAGTCTACTGTAACTGGTTCTGTCAGACTGCTGTGAGTGACCAGACAGTCATAAGATCCTTCATGGTTTCTGTGGATCTTCACACTGATTCTCATCTGAAAGGTTTCATCATCATTTGGTCTGATTCCAGAAGATATTTGATCCTCAAGATTAATTCTGTTCAATCTAATGTTCATCTGAACATCTCTGGGGTAGAAACCAGTGGCCAGACAGGTCAGAACCAGCTTACTTTCATCATCAGGAGATTTACTCACAGAGACATGAACATCTGGAGAACCTGGTGTAGAAAGACGAATAAAATCATAATGAAGTCTCGATGGTTTCTGTGTGGTGAAAAGAAATTGCATTCTTCATTTTATCAATAAAATTCATCATTATAAATTCATCTTTTGTGTTCCAACCAAGCGGCAACATTCTAATCTGAAAAATAAAGCCTACCCGGATGTGCGAAAAACTGCAATACATCGAAAATCCGCTAGAGGGAGGTCCCAAAAGGGAGCAAATGTCCATAGACCCCCATGTTAAAATGTCCGTTTTCACAGCATAAATTCATGTTTTTACAGGTTGGTCCCATGGACTTTTATTGTATTTTTCGATAGCTTCCGAGTGCCTGACAACTGTGAGGGGGGTGAATTTTTTTCTAACTCGTTAGTTTAGATCGTATTTAGATATAAAATGTATGACAAATAAGGGCGTGGTTAACTTTGATTGACAGCTTGATTGACAGCTGATAACGAGCATAGGCTGCGCCGAGTGGAATTCATGAAATTTGACGTCTCGGCCATGATCTGACACAACATATCATACCACCTCTGTATCCTTTCTGAACATTTGTATGGAAATATCGTACATAAAATGGGTTGCTCTGCTATAAACTGCACTAACCGGCACTGTAGGAGGACTTCGCTCCATTTTTTCCGGTAAGTGACATTCCACTACTATTTCACATAGTTAGCACTATTTAGCATCAATGTTTGTGGGCAGTGGCACTGCAATAGTTAGCATTAGATAAGTTAGCATCAGTTAAGTTAGCATCCGAGGTACTTTACCCATAGACATAATAAATGCCAAGGAGAAAGGCAGCGAAATTTAAAAATACTACTGTTATTGTGTCACAAAATGTAGTTTTAAGAGTTTTTCAGTCAACAATGTAGTTGTTTAAAGCTCAAATCTGTGGTTTATTTATAAAGATAGCACCTATTTAAAAATGTTATCTAACGGTTTTAGAGTTGTGAGATCCAGCGATCACCGGGCGCTCAGCGCTCATGTACCCCACCGAGAACAGCCTTACCTCGGCTAGTGCTTCTGACATTCGCCGCTGGATCTGATGTCTTTAGTCTAGTGGTTAAACATGAGAATAATTTGTCTTGTGTATATCTAACGGGCGATCTTTGGTCTCATTAATCTATAATTTGATCCTTGGCAAATCGTTTTGGCTGAGGGCAAAGTGAAGTTTCATAACTTTATATATTTAGGCTATTTAACTTTAAGTGTCAGGGTTCTGTCACTTCGGTCTAGTTCATTTCTTGGTTTTGTGACAGAGCTTTGACACTCCCGGTTTTGTCTCATCTCTGTGTGAGTGCGCGGTTTCGAGCGCGCTCAGGCCGTGCACTCACTTGTCTACGTGCCTTGTTATATGTGCGGGGCATGGTGTTTGGATCCCGACACGTCTGTCTAGTTGGGTTTCGGTTCTGTGTCGGGATTCAGACATCAATGCTCCGCGTGTTTGTTTTCTTTTGTGAGCGCACGGAATGAGCTTTCTCTCGTTCTCATGTGCTCTGTCTTGTCACGTGAGCGAGCGCGGTTTTGAGTTCGCTCGAGCCGCGCACTCTTCTGTCTGCGTGTGTTTTTTCTTGTCTTGTGCTGTGTAGCACACAGCTTGTTTTTCACTGGCTGTCAAGTCAAGTCAAGTATATTTGTATAGCGCTTTTCACAATACAGATTGTATCAAAGCAGCTTCACAGTATTAAATTAAAATAAAATAATACAACAAGGTTTGTTTCTAGTGGAATTTATTGATTGATAAAATAAAATTAAATATCCCCAAAATATCCCCAACTGAGCAAGCCAAAGGCAACAGTGGCAAGGAACCGAAAAAACTCCATCAAGTGACCTAATGGTGTCCTAAAACTCCATCAGGTGACCTAATGGAGAAAAAAAAACCTTGGGAGAACCCAGGCTCAGTCGGGGCCAGTTCTTCTCTGGCATTTATGAACTAGAGGCCAGATTGTAGTTTGCACTGTAAGATTAAAAATATTATATGAATGCCTGGCCGAAAAGATGCGTCTTTAATCTAGTTTTAAACTGGGAGAGCGAGTCCGAGCAACGAACTGTATCAGAAAAGGCTATTCCAGAGTTTCGGAGCCAAATATGAAAATGCTCTCCCTCCTTTGGTTGATCTGGATATCCTAGGTATGACCAAAAGCCTCGAATTTATTGATCTTAAAGAGCGCGATGGATTATAGGGCGATAGAAGATCCGTTAAATAGACTGGAGCTAAGCTGTTTAGGGCTTTATAAGTCAGTAGCAATACCTTATAATTAATACGGAACTTTATAGGTAACCAATGCAGTGATGATAAAATCAGTGTTATATGATCATATTTTCTTGATCTAGTAAGAACTCTAGCGGCTGCATTTTGGACTAACTGTAGCTTGTTTATTGAGGATGCAGGACAACCAGCTAATAAAGCATTACAGTAATCTAGTCTCGAGGTCATGAATGCATGAACTAACTTTTCTGCATCAGAAACTGATAGCATATTACGTAGCTTAGCAATGTTTCTAAGGTGGAAAAAGGCTGTTTTTGTAACATATGAAATATGATTTTCAAAAGACAAGGTTACAATCGAGTATAACACCCAGGTCTTTTACTGTAGAGGATAAAGTAACAGGACATCCTACGATGTTAAATGTTATGAAGCATCAGAGTCTGGGGGATCCATTTGTAGCGTGATTTATTAATAAGAGTAGTCAAACAGGCAAAGGTCAGAACCAGCAGATACAGCAGTGAAGACAAGGCTTAATCGTAGTACAAAACCAGGCAGAAGATCAGGGCAGGCAGCAAACAATCAAAGTCAGAGATCCAAGCAGAGGTAACGTAGGCAGGCAGCAGACAGGGAGAAATCCAGAAACGGGCAAGGTCGAAAATACAAAAAGGCAGTCACAGGAATAAACGCTCAGTAGAGTTCACAACAGTAAAACAAGACTTCGCAGTGAGGGTGAGAATGTGTGAGACATAAATAGTCCATAGAATGAGGATCAGGTGTGACAGTAATCAGGAACAGTGCAGGTGAATAATGCAGTGCAGGTGTATAAAGTAATCAGTCCAGGTAGATGCAGGATGGGAAATGTAGTCTGTGAGTGAATATGATAGTCTTATGTGGAGTGCCCTCTGGTGGCTCTCAAGGGCACTCCAGCTGGTCAGCGTTACATAGCCCCCCCTTTAAGGAGCGGATTCCAGACGCTCCTAAAACTGTCCAGGAGGTAGGTGGAGCGGAGGCGGACCCGGGGGCGGGATGGAGGGCCAGGCCCGTGCAGCGGAAGAGGACCTGAAGACTCCGGCAGGGCGGAAGGCCAGGGCGGAGCAGACTGTGCAGGCGACCAGGGCGCAGCAGGCGACCAGGGCGGAGCAGGCTGTGCAGGCGGCCAGGGCGGAGCAGGCTGTGCAGGCGGCCAGGGCGGAGCAGGCTGTGCAGGCGGCCAGGGCGGAGCAGGCTGTGCAGGCGGCCAGGGCGGAGCAGGCTGTGCAGGCGGCCAGGGCGGAGCAGGCTGTGCAGGCGGCCAGGGCGGAGCAGGCTGTGCAGGCGGCCAGGGCGGAGCAGGCTGTGCAGGCGGCCAGGGCGGAGCAGGCTGTGCAGGCGGCCAGGGAGGAGACGACCCTTCAGGCGGCCAGGGAGGAGACGACCCTTCAGGCGGCCAGGGAGGAGACGACCCTTCAGGCGGCCAGGGAGGAGACGAACCTTCAGGCGGCCAGGGAGGAGACGACCCTTCAGGCGGCCAGGGAGGCGACCATGGTACAGGAACAGACACCGGCTCAGGAACAGGAACAGACACAGAGACAGGAACAGACACCGGCTCAGGGACAGGAACAGACACCGGCTCAGGAACAGGAACAGACACAGAGACAGGAACAGACACCGGCTCAGGAACAGGAACAGACACAGAGACAGGAACAGACACCGGCTCAGGGACAGGAACAGACACCGGCTCAGGAACAGACACCGGCTCAGCGGCGGCCATCTTGTCCGAAGACACTGGCTCGGCGGAGACCATCTTGTCCTGAGACACTGGCTCGGCGGTGGCCATCTTGTCCGAAGACACAGGCGTGGTTTCGGCCATCTTGTCCGAAGACACAGGCGTGGTTTCGGCCATCTTGTCCGAAGACACAGGCGTGGTTTCGGCCATCTTGTCCGAAGACACAGGTGTGGTTTCGGCCATCTTGTCCGAAGACACAGGCGTGGTTTCGGCCATCTTGTCCGAAGACACAGGCGTGGAGTCGGCCATCTTGTCCGAAGACACAGGCGTGGAGTTGGCCATCTTGTCTGAAGACACAGGCGTGGAGTTGGCCATCTTGTCTGAAGACACAGGCGTGGAAAGAGGAAGAGGAACAGATTCCGGCTCAGTATCAGGATCAGGCTCAGGAACAGATTCAGTCTCGGCGGGACGAGACTCTTGACGGGCGGACGTGACGCTCAGTCTCTGGATTGGCTGACGTGACATGAAGCTCAGTCTCTGGATCGGCAGAAGTGACGTGAAGCTCAGTCTCTGGGTCGGCAGAAGTGACGTGAAGCTCAGTCTCTGGATCGGCAGAAGTGACGTGAAGCTCAGTCTCTGGATCGGCAGAAGTGACGTGAAGCTCAGTCTCTGGATCGGCAGAAGTGACGTGAAGCTCTGGCTCTGGATCGGCAGAAGTGACGTGAAGCTCTGGCTCTGGAGGACTGACGTGAACAGTCTCTGGATCGGCAGGCAGGAAGTGAAGCGTCTCTGAGCTTGACGGGACCAGCGGCGGCGAGGGCTTTGAGCTGGGTAGGACCAGCGGTGAAGAGGACTCTGAGCCGGTTAGGACCAGCGATGAAGAGGGCTTTGAGCTGGACAGGACCAGCGATGAAGAGGGCTCTGAACTGGACGGAACCAGCGGCGAAGAGGGCTTTGAGCTGGGCAGGACCAGCGGCGAAGAGGGCTCTGAGCTGGACGGAACCAGCGATGAAGAGGGCTCTGTGCTGGACGGGACCAGCGGTGAAGGCTCTAGCTTAGCGGGGATGTCGCTTGCTGTCTCAGGCGCGGCAGGCATGACGCTCTCAGTCTCAGGGGCGGCGGGCATGACGCATATTGCCTTGGCTTCGGCAGATTTGGCGTGAAGTGCGGGCTCGGCTGGACTGGCGTGAAGTATAGGCTCGGCTGGACTGGCGTGAAGTGCAGACGGTGACATGGCGTGCCACGGAAGGAAGCTCTCCAGACATCTGGAGAGTGCCTCTCTCCAATCCAGACCGGAGAGTTTGGGGAGCTCCCTCGGGTGGACCTCCTTAGCCCCCAGCCGGTAACACAACTTAATTGCTTCATCACCCAGAGAGCAAGAGGCAGCGAGAGGAACAAAGCCCCAGGTGTACTGGAACAGATCGAGGCTATCCAGGGCCAAGGCCGCGATCTGTCCAGCGAACTCCCGGCTCATGCTGGGAAGATCAGGCGAGATCCGTACTGCTGGATTTCTGGAGGTCATAGCTGCTGGATCTGGGTGTGGCGAAGTCTTCTGTTATGAAGCATCAGAGTCTGGGGGATCCATTTGCAGCGTGATTTATTAATAAGAGTAGTCAAACAGGCAAAGGTCAGAACCAGCAGATACAGCAGTGAAGACAAGGCTTAATCGTAGTACAAAACCAGGCAGAAGATCAGGGCAGACAGCAAACAATCAAAGTCAGAGATCCAAGCAGAGGTAACATAGGCAGGCAGCAGACAGGGAGAAATCCAGAAACGGGCAAGGTCGAAAATACAAAAAGGCAGTCACAGGAATAAACGCTCAGTAGAGTTCACAACAGTAAAACAAGACTTCACAGTGAGGGTGAGAATGTGTGAGACATAAATAGTCCATATAATGAGGATCAGGTGTGACTGTAATCAGGAACAGTGCAGGTGAATAATGCAGTGCAGGTGTATGAAGTAATCAGTCCAGGTAGATGCAGGATGGGAAATGTAGTCTGTGAGTGAATATGATAGTCTTATGTGGAGTGCCCTCTGGTGGCTCTCAAAGGCACTCCAGCTGGTGACCGTTACATTAAAGTTGTATTGTAAGAGGTTTTGTGGGCGGTTTTTTGAACCGATAAGTATTACCTCTGTCTTGTCTGGATTTAATAAAAGAAAATTACGCGTCATCCAATCTTTTATATCTTTAACACACTCTGTCAATTTGGATAATTTAGCGTTTTCATCCGGCCGTGATGAAATATATATTTGAGTGTCATCAGCATAACAATGGAAACTAATTCCATGTTTCCTTATAATATTTCCAAGTGGCATCATATATATTGAGAATAATAGAGGGCCCAACACAGATCCCTGCGGCACTCCATAGTTTACTGAAGTTATGATCGATTTTTCTCCATTCAAATAGACAAAATGGTAGCGGTCAGATAAGTATGATCTAAACCAGATTCACGAGTTCACATCTACATATAATTAATACAATGAGTTTATGCGTATTTGGCGTGCTGTCCGGGGGGAGGGCTCCGAGCTCGGAGTTAGGCCCGAACCCAAAGTACTCCCCCAGTTGGTAAGTGTAGATGGAACTGGAAGTGTAGATGGAACTGGAAGTGAGGAGATGGGGTGGAGGAGGGATGCTGACAAACTTTCAATGAACAGAGATAGGTCTGCTGTGAATTTATACTCTGTCATTGAGTTGATTACTGATTAATCTCCAGCTGTGCATAATTTTGTTAATTATCTGAACCTGCTCCTCCCGAACTTTGTTAAATAAAACCTCATTTCACGAGTTCACATCTACATATAATTAATACAATGAGTTTATGCGTATTTGGCGTGCTGTCCGGGGGGAGGGCTCCGAGCTCGGAGTTAGGCCCGAACCCAAAGTACTCCCCCCATAAAAGCCAGGTGAGCGCAGGACAGCAATCGTAAAATGATGTGCAATTAATCCCCCAAAAGGTGCAGGGCATGAGAAGGTATTTACTAAAACGAGCTTGACTGTTCGACCGGGAGGGCTCTCGCGACATCCGACGGGAACATGGATGCTCACGGCATCGGACGGATAAGCCCATTCGGCAGTTGAACTGTCAACTCGATGACGCAAGATTTTTACGAGCGTGATTTGAGAAAGAGTTTAGCCATTCAACTGGGAGGGCCCTCGCAGCGTCCGACGGGAACTTGGATGCTCACGGCATCGGATGGGTAGGCCTCGCCAGCGGAAGGGAGGGCGCCCGCTGGACTCTGTCGGGGGGCTCGACCGGCGCTTCGAAGGGGGCTGGGACACGGGAACAGAACCCTCGCGGCCCGACGAATGGGGAGCCCACACAGCGACATGAGCGCGGCCGTCCCACGACGACTAAGATGGGCAGACTCTCACTGCGATTCGAACGGGAGGGCTCGATCAGCGCTTCGGAAGGGGGGCAGAGCCCGGCCCTTGAACGAGGAGCCATTACGTGTGCGAACGGGGGAGCCTGCCATTGTTTGTAAAAAATACGCTGTATTGTAGATGTTTATTGTATCGAGCTTGAACGCAGCGAACCAAATGATACTGGAAGTGGGTTGGAACTTGGTACTGGTACTGAGAGTAACAATGGATGGAGCGCAGCAGGTCATGGAAATGAATGATTTAATTATGGCTTGGTGAGCGTTTTGATGTGGAAGCGGTTGGATCTGATGTAGGTTTTGAACGCTTCTGATGTGGGCCGAGTATGGATTTGAACATTGAACGTTTATACTGGAGTAAATCAACGAGAGTGGTACAGTTGGATGGGGGTTGGCGGACTGAAAATGTAAACGAAGTGACCTTTTTGCTCGATCAGTTTACTACTTGTTTGATGAAGAAAATATGGTTTCGATATCTACGATCTGTAAATCTGAGATTGAAGGATGGGTATTTGAGTCAACGTTAGATGTGATAGTCAATTTGGAGCGGTGGAGAAAAACCGAAGACAGCTAGGACAGACGTGCTTCCAGTGTGCAGACGGAGTTGGTGGAATGGCATGCGAGACAGAGTGTTGTAATACATTTGGTGAGTATGTCAATTGCTATAGATTGACTGGTATCCGGACGAGTGGGATAAGTTCTTGAACCTTTAATGAGCAGGGATGTTTGAGATTTATTTATGGTGGAGGCGGGCTTACCGTAGACTAATTATTGAAAACTGAATGCTGGTTAGATAGCTCTAGTAAGCTTTTTATGCTTCTGGCACCAATGTCCTGAATTTCTGGAAAGAGTAATGGGAGAGAGTCGGCGATTTGATTTTGTGCTCCTGGAACGTGTTTGGCAGTTATTACAAATTGATCAAGCGGAGTTCCAGATGAGGCATCTGAGGAGTGGCAATTAGCGCGGGTGAGTAAGAACGACCTTTGTTGATGCAGTGCATAGTTTAATTTGTCACGATGGACCAGGATTCTGTTAGTTGACCACTTTCCCCCCTGGGAAAGCCTTGACGATGATTGGAAGGAGCTGTCAACGGCTTAAATCAAGGGGGAGAGAGAGAGAGATGTAATCGTAGAAAAAGGTTAAGCCATTCCACTGATTAGAGTAAGTTATCCATAAACTTAGGGCGAGGAGGTGCGTGATGAAAGGGCGGCCTTGCGGAATTATGTGTATAGCATGGTTTAGGTGGCCGAGCGGCGAGAAGAATTCGCGTTTGGAATTATTTGGCCAGTCTATGATGATGGACGGAAGGACTGCCTCCGTTGTTAGACTGATGCTTGCAGAGAAGAGAAAACATAGATGCATGCAGTGTCCACTGGGAGACCAATGCTCGCTGGACAGAGAAGAGAGAAAAATTGATGCATGCAGTGTCCGCTGGGAGACCAATGTTTGCTGGACAGAAGAGAAAACTTAGATGCATGTTACGGTACATCCTCTGGGAGACCGAAGCTCACTGGACGGAGAAAGGCTGTAGCAGAAGAAGAGATTAGCCGGAGAAACAGTTCTCCTACTGGAGACACATCCCTGCTAGCAGTAGAGAAAATGAACTGGAGTAACGAATCCTGTGGGAGCAAAGGAAACCTCACTGGTGTGGCAGTAGAGAATTAGCCAGAGAAACAGAGCTTGCGGGAGCATTGGAGAAATCACTACTGCGGCAGGGGAGAAAGTAGCTAGAGTAACAGAAATCCTGAGGGAGCAAAGGAACCTCATTGCTGTGGCAGTAGAGAATTAGCCGGGGAAACAGTTCCTGCAGGAGCAGAGGAGACATTGCTGCTGCGGCAGGGGAGAAAATAGCCAGTAACAGAAAAAACAAGAGAGCAAAGGAAAACCTTACTGCTGTGGCAGTAGAGAATTAGCCGGAGAAACAAAGCTCTCTTGCGGGAGCAGGAGACGGCCTTGTTACAGCAGTATAGAAAATTAGTCAGAGAAATAGAGTTCCTGCGGGAGCAGAGGAGATATCATTGCAGTGGCATTAAACAAGATTAGCTAGAGAAACAGGGCTCCTGCGGGAGCAGAGGAGCCAGCCTTGTTACAGCAGTATAGAAAATTAGCCAGAGAAATAGAGTTCCTGCGGGAGCAGAGGAGACATCAGTGCTGTGGCAAAGGAGAGAAAATAGCCGGAGTAACAGAAACCTGTGGGAGCAGAGGAAACATCACTGCTGTGGCAGTGGAGAATTAGCCGGAGTAACAGAAAACCTACGGGAGCAGAGGAGACATCACTGCTGTGGCAGTGGAGAAAATAGCCGGAGTAACAGAAAACCTGTGGGAGCAGAGGATACATCACTGCTGTAACAGTGGAGAAAATAGCCGGAGTAACAAAACCTGCGGGAGCAGAGGAGACATCACTGCTGAAGCAGTGGAGAATTAGCTGGAGAAACAGTTCCTGCAGGAGCAGAGGAGACATCACAGCTGTGGCAGGGGAGAAAAATAGCGAGAGAAACGGAAATCCTGTGGGAGCAGAGGAGACACTGCAGTGGCAGTAAACAAGATTAGCTAAGGGAACAGAGCTCCTGCGGGAGCAGAGGAGACATCACTGTTGAGGCAATGGAGAAAAAGCCGGAGTAAGATAAAACCTGTGGTAGCAGAAGAAAACATCACTGCTGCGGAAATGGAGCAAATAGCCAGAGTTACAGAGAACCTGTGGGAGCAGAGGAAACATCACTGCTGTGGCAGAGGAAAAAATAGCCAGACTCACATGAAACCAGGAAATGAGCTCCTGCAGTGTGTGGATGAGCAAAGGGAGGAGGAGAGTGGGGCTTGGAGAGCTGATGGTCATCTTTTTGTGCGTTAATCTAAGACGCGATGAAGAGGAGGTTAGAGATGAAATCGTTGCAGGATTATGCATTTCTGTTGTTTAAGTGACCGAGCACAGATATCAGTTTGCTTAGAACGATATTGACTGTCTGAGAGGTGGACGAGATCCGAAAGTCCTATTTATTTATTTATATACTGGAGATCAACTGTGTTCAAATTAATGGCCAGGATTCGATGAGGCTGAACCCATGGTTTAAACCTGCGTTTGGAATCCAGAGCTTAGCCAAACTGTGCAGGGCTGAAAGATCAATTATTGAACGTTTAATGATTAACAACGTCAAAGTACACTCTGATTTAGATAACGATTGTTCGTTTATCTGTTGCTGGTTTCTACGGAGACAGCTTACGTAAAAGACGACGCTTTGCATAAATTTAGTTTAGGCACTTTGTGTTTGTTTAATTTTGTTTCATTTAAGGATCACTAAACTATTGGTGTGAAGCACATTGCTTGTAACCATGTATAAAAACATTTATGCTATAACTAAGTTTCTACGCGATTTATGCAGATGAATTGCAGGACATAGTTAACGATATAAGTTAGGTTAAAGATTCTGAGCGCATGCGTTCAGCACGTAATGCACGAGGCCGCGAGCTACTGTACTTGTGAGTTTTAGCCATAAGAAAGCAGCGCGTTAATGACAGAAAATAATTTGGACCGACACCATTTAAAACGTGTTCCCCTCGTTATAACTGAACAACTGAATGCAATGCGAAATTTAACCACGGAGCGGAGCGCTCGCCGAGTTCAGCCAACGGGGTTGAGAGCGTAGGCTGGCCGACCGGTACTGAATCTGCGGCGCTGCTCTTTGAGGGCCTGCGGCTTCGGCCTAGAGCTGCTGGAGAAGCCCGTTCTTTGCGTGAAGAGGGCGGCATTGCCCGAAACGCGAGCGTGGTGCTTTGCAGCCCTTATGACCATTCTCCATGGCAGGAAAAAACGTTACTTGAATGATCTGGTTTAGAAAAAATGTGGAAGAAGTTTGCTGGTATTTCGCCTGTGGTGGCAAGGACCCGTTTATTTGGCTTGACGCCCGCAATATAATACCCGAGGATTCTGGCAATATTCCAAAGGACGGAAAATTCCTTCATCGGATGGGAGAGCTTGGTTCGGGAAGATAGGGCGCAGCCAAATGCTGACAAACTTTCAATGAACAGAGATAGGTCTGCTGTGAATTTATACTCTGTCATTGAGTTGATTACTGATTAATCTCCAGCTGTGCATAATTTTGTTAATTATCTGAACCTGCTCCTCCCGAACTTTGTTAAATAAAACCTCATTTAATGCTTGTCCTTGAAGACCAGTATAATTTTGTAGTCGATCTAAGAGTATTGTGTGATCTATAGTATCGAACGCAGCACTTAGATCAAGTAAAACTAGTATTGAGATACAGCCTTGGTCAGAAGCTAAAAGTAAATCATTTGTGATTTTAACGAGCGCAGTTTCAGTGCTATGATGCGGCCTGAATCCTGACTGAAACTTTTCATAGATATCATTTTCTTGCAAGAAAGAGCCCAGTTGAGCGGACACAACTTTTTCTAGTATTTTAGACATAAATGGAATATTTGAAATAGGTCTATAATTTGCTAGATTATTATGATCTAATTGTGGTTTCTTAATGAGAGGTTTTATAACTGCCAGTTTAAATGTTCTTGGAACATGACCTAAAGATAAAGATGAGTTAATAATTAGGGATGCACCGATCCACATTTTTTCACTTCCGATCCGATCCCGATACCTGCATTTAGATATTGGCCGATACCGATTCTATTCCGATACCAGAGCTGTTTGCTTTAATATTTTTGTTATCATTATTGTTTATTTTATATGTTGCTGAAATAAACTTCTCTCAACATGCAAGTATGATATGCATGTATGTATGTATGTATGTAGGCCTATGCATGTATGTCCCAAAAGGCAACTTGATGTAAGTTCAGAAAATGCAGTAAAAAAAAAAACAGGAAATCCTGTTAACAGGAAAAATTCCATTATGAAACCAAATATGCAACTTTAAGGGTTTCAAATTGATTGTAATGTCAATATTTATTACATTCACAAAATGTCAAATACTTGAGTCTTGAAATATAAGAAAAGTGCAAGTGTAAACATCTTACACACACACTATCTGAAGGGAGATCCTCGCTCCGATGCAGTAACTCTCTCGATGAATGCTCGATCAACATCAGCATCTTGCAAACAGACGGATTTCACCTCAGACGTGCGTCAATTTCGCACTGGACGCGCGAATGGATTCAAAATATTCAAGCATCCAACTAGACACGAATTTGACGCGCTATTCGCGTTTGGTGTGAACGCACAGTAACGTGGTGCTTTTTAACATGTTAGATTGCGTTCGTTGTGTTGTACGACGCGAGGGAGCTTTAAAGAGCTCTGAATTACGGCTTTGCAAACATTGCATTTAGCTGTCTTGCTCTGCGGTGTTTCCAGTGTGAAGTATTTACACAAAGCGGACATGTTGGCTAGCTGCAAACTGCGGAACGGATTTCTCTCATAACTCTGTGTCTCATTGAGCCGCGCCTCCGTTCAGGAAATCCATTCCGCAGTTTGCAGCCAGCTAGCAGACTCGCCGGCGGGATTCACTTTTGGATTTCAGCAGACAACGTTAAAGCGCAGACATGACTCATGGATATCGGATATCTCCGCAGGTTGGATCGGGAAAATCCGATACGTGAATTACACTGCCCCATCCCTATTAATAAAATTGAGGAGAGGCTCTTCCACTACAGGTAACACTTCTTTCAGTAGTTTAGTTGGTATAGGATCTAATAAACATGTTGTTGTTTTAGATGAAGTGATAAGATTATTTAACTCTTTTTGTTCTATAGTTGTAAAGCACTGTAATTGTTCTTGCGGGGGGATAATTGAGGCTGAATTATAAGGCGCGATTGAGGATTGAACGTTTACAATTGTGGTTCTGATGTTTTCTATTTTCTCAGTGAAGAAGTTCATGAAATCATTACTACTAAACTGTAACAGGATATTTTGTTTGGGTGACGTCTGTTTATTTGTTAGTCTTTAGTCCTTGGATTGTTTTGGTTATTTTCTATTAGTTTGCGGAGGTGCTCAGCCCTGGCCGCTTTTAGGGCCTTTTTATAACGTGACATACTGTCTTTCCACACGATTCTAAAGACCTCTAAATTAGTTTGTTTCCATTTACGCTCTAAATTACGGGTTCCTCTCTTTAGAACATGCGTAGTATTATTGTACCATGGTGCTTTACTTTTCTCTCTGACCTTTTTTAATTTAACAGATGCAACAATATCCAATGTTCTGGAGAGAATGGTGCTCATAGTGCTAGTTAGTTCTTCTAGTTCATCTGTTTGTTTGGGTTCAGGCAGCAGCTGAGACAGATTAGATAAGCAATTTGAGAAATTATCTATGGTGGATGGAAGGATTGTTCTGCCTGGTCGAAAACGCGGCGCCGCATGACATATTACAGCAGTACGTAATATGCAAATTACCAAGTAATGGTCAGTGACATCATCACTTTGTGGAATGATATTTATATCGGTTGGATCGGTTCCATATGATATAATTAAATCGAGTGTATGATTAAGACGAGTTGGTCCGGTGACGTTTTGCTTGACCCCAAAGGAATTTAATAAATCTATAAATGCAGCCCCTAACGCATCATTTGGATTATCTACGTGTATGTTAAAATCTCCAACAATTAATGCTTTATCGACATTGACCAATAGATCTGAGAGGAAATCAGCGTAAGGCCCAGGCCAGGCACGTGCACACATAGACATCAAAGGGGGCTTGAGCACCTGCCCTTTTTATTCCTGGAGAGAAAGTGCCCTTTTTTCTGGGGTGCTTTTTTTCTATTTTTGAAAAATAATATATATTCCTGTTTGCGCACAGCTTCCCTGTCAAACAAATATATTTATTGAATTAATTAATAATAATTTAGCCGTAAATAAAATGACCCACATGAAAACCTTTCACCTGACTAACTCATTCCTCACGCTGCACTTTTTTTTCTTTTTTTTTTTTTTTGCGCGGCTATGTGCACTACCAGAGGATGTCTTCAAATCTGCGGCTGCTGGTAAGTGGCGTTTCATTCTCAGCGAAGTGATTTTGATGTTCGTTTACTTATTATTATTTTACAAGGACGACGTGAAGAGAGCATGCAGAGATGTTGTTTATATTGCTGTGTGTAACGTTAGGCTATAGAAGTAACTGTTTTCAATCAAGATTGAAACCGAGACTGATTTCATAGCAGGTCAATAAACAAATAGTTAAAATTAAGTCACTTACATTTTAGACGCAATGACTATTTTTGTTCTGTTTCAGCAGCGAAAATAGTCCCAAACAAAGTTCACTGCAGAACCATCGCGCATCTCACAGCAACACTTGTTGCATTACTGAATGATTCAGCATTTTGAACGAATCGGTTGAGTCAAAGATTCAATTACCCATTCATAAACTGCCTCATTCTGAATAAATCAGCCGTTTGAATGAATCGTTTGAATGAATGACTCAATGACTCGCTCATTAAGACGGTCGCCTGCCGCCTCCTACTGGCGGTTTAGTTTCATAAAGTATCATTCTTTTCAACATTCCTTATTTGTATATTCAAAAATATTTAAAATAATCCAAATTAATACAGTTATAATTTTTCAATGTTAATTATTTAATTTGATTGGTAACAGCCTAGTGTCTTATTATTTTAATTGAATATATTGATCAAATTTGAGAATTTGAAATGAAAGATGGAGCATACATTTAATAAAATTAGTGGAAAAATGCCCTTTTTAAAAGGTACAAAAAATTAGTGTTTTCAAAGTGATGTAATGAAACATTGACAATTTAAGTTTGAAGGGAGAAAAGCCTCTGTTTAGGCTATTAAGGAAATGTCATTTTGCCAAAAGAAGAACTTTTATTTTAAATAAATTTTCGTTTTAAATCAGCCTACTTCAGTGTGATATGTTACCATATTATCATGCTTAACACTGAGAATTTGAATAATTGTAATGTGATGATCAGATGCAGATATCTAAATCAAAGAATATGGGCGGTTTTGCGGGTGGATT
The DNA here is from genome assembly GCA_022828995.1 of Vimba vimba. NCBI lineage: Eukaryota > Metazoa > Chordata > Actinopteri > Cypriniformes > Leuciscidae > Vimba > Vimba vimba. The sequence continues at coordinate 40,387,959 of CM040824.1, forward strand.
ATTTATTTTTAACAGTGGATTCGGGTGACTCAAAGTGCACCAAATTAATGAATTTATCTTTAAAATGTACAAATTTTTCTTCCGGGGGGGCATACCCCCGGACCCCCCTAGAAATACCAAGCTCCTCCAACAAAAATAATGTGGGAAACACATTAGGCTATATACTAATTTAATTATCTTATTATTAAAATACATTATTAGGATTTGTACCACCTCTGCCTCATTTTGAGGCTGGAAAAACCCTGTTACTGTATTTTGATCACAGCCCTATTTAAAGCCTTGTTCCATGTGCCCCCTTTTATACTTTGAGCACCTGCCCCTCCAGAGGTCTCTGCACGGCCCTGGCCCAGGCGGTCTATATACGGTAGCCAAGGCTAGAGATAATATGGATTTTTTTTCTAACATCTAAGAGCGTAGCATTTAGTACAAGTACTTCAAACGAAATAAACTGTGTGCTTTCATGTTGTCTCGTTTTGTGTTCTAGTCCTGTTTGTTGTGAGCACATGGCTTGTCATGTGTTTCCTTGTGCCATGTGCTCTCCTGTCAATTGTCTAGCCCCTCCCATCTTGTTACCTGATTATTAGTTCATTTTCCCCACCTTTCCTCCCTCGTTACCTGCTTTGTTTGCTCTCCCTATTTATTTTCCTTGTGTCTTCAGTCCTGTGCTGGTTCGTTGTCGTACACTGTGTTTCCCTGCTGTGTGCTTCAGCTAAGTCTAAGTCTGTCTTGTTTTCCCCCTCGGGGTAGTTTTTGTTTTTATTTTGTGATATATTGAATAAAAGCCCTTTTTCTCGCAATTGAGTCCTCGCTCCCTTCACCCAACCTGACATTAACGTTGTAGCCTGCTGTATGTTTGACTGAATCGTTTACTTTATTTCTTGACTTGTGTAGCTTCTTATACCTTTTAAAAACTGAAATTTAACAAAAAGAGACAGGGTTGCGTCATTTTATTTTATATAGCCTATTTAACCCTCCTGTTACCCTCAAATCTACCAACATCTTTTACCCACTGGGGTCAATTTGACCCCATGAATTTAAACCCCCACAATTTGATTTTTTCCCCAAAGGTTTAAGTCAGGTACTTTATGTTTCTTTGTTGACTACTTAAATAGCCCTTTAAATAAAACACCACCAACCCCCCACTCCCACCCCCACCCCTTATACATCCAGAATACCTATTGCACGACTATGGACAAATTAGCAAATCACTATAAAATGTCACTGATTTATCTAAAATTCAAAAATTATATATATTTTTGGTGTTTTAATAGCTATTTATTTATTATATTATACAATATATTTTATCAAGGATAGGTTTGGGGTCAATATGACACTCCCATTGATAGTCTCAGGATGCCTCACTGTTGCCACGACACAGGACTCATGGTAGCGTTCACCTTTTCTTCTCTGGACAATTGATTTTCCAGATGTTCTAATCAGATACATTAACTTTGCACCAGTCTTCTGCTGTCCAATTCTTGAACTTCCTGCAGAATTTCAGCCAATATTTGATGTTTTTATTGGAGAGAAGTGGCTTCTTTGCTGCCCTTCTTGACACCAGGTCGTTGTCCAAAAGTCTTGACCTCGCTGTGTGTGCAGATGCTCTCACACCACACCTGCTGCCAATATTGAGCAGTTCTGCACTGGTGGTGACACGATTCCCTAGCTGATTCCTCAGGAGGAGAAGTTCCTGGTACTTGCTGGACACTCTGGGACATCCTAAAGCCTTCTTCACTGCAGCCGAACCTCTATTCTTGAAGCTCTTGATGATCTGGTAAATGGAGGCCATTTTGATGCAAAGATGATCCTTCATCTTTCTTTGGAGGAAACCATTGCTAACAGAAGAACACAATGATTGGAAGCACTTCTTCCTTTCTTATAGCAATCATGTGCTGATGATATGATTAGTAAAATGATGTTAGCTGGTAATTTGGTGCCAAGGACAAAAACAGTGAAATTTGGGGTTTTGTGATAAAGCTTTTTGAAATTATGTAAAATGCCACTGATCACTCTGAACAATAATCTAGAAAAATGTGAATCAACATCATAACAACTGAAGCAGCAAAAATTTTAAATTTGGCCACAGCTGTACCCTGTCATTCAAGTGGGAAGTGTCCGGTCGAACGAGGTGATGTTGGTGGCGCATCCGCTGTTCAGCTCCCGCAAAAGGTCCACGTACTCGTAGGAGATGCCCAGTTGTTGTAGGGCGAGCAGTACGGCATTGATCTCTATGCTGTCGAAGGCTTTCTCGTAGTCTATGAAGGCCAGTACCAAGGGCATCTTGTACTTCCGGCAGCGTTCGAGCAGTTGGTTCAGCACGTGGATGTGGTCCATTGTGCTGTAGCCAGACCGGAAGCCGGCCTGTTCGGGTGGCTGTTGTTCGTCCAACTGCCTGGCTAGTCGGTTGTACAGCACCTTGGTGAAAACCTTGTACACGGTCGGCAGGAGCCAGATTGGCCGATAATTCCTCAGCTGTTCGCGGTCACCCTTCTTGTACAACAGCACTGTCTTGGCCGTCTTCCATTGATCTGGTGTTCTTCTCTGCGCTATGTAGCGGCTGAAACGACTGGCAAATGCTGCCCACAGCATCGGTCCACCCTCTTTGAGCAGCTCGGCCTCGATTCCGTCCAGCCCTGGCGCCGGTCTTTCTGGATGTTCTGGATCGCATGCCTGACCTCACTGGTCATCACTGACGGGATGGCTGGTATAGCGTCGTCCTGCATTTCGGGCGGGTCGACTGGTGTCTTGCTGGCGAACAGGTCCGTATAGAACCCAAAAAAAACCCCAAAAAACTTTGCTAAGAGGTAATTTTCAATTGAGAAAGAGCATAAAGAGAGAGCTCACAAAGCACAAAGAGAAATGGTTTATAAGGCTTCTGTGGAAGCTTTCATACATTTGCTCCTCCCCTATATTATGTTTTCCCCTCCCCCACGGAACAAAATATCAAAGTTCTTGCAATAATTAAGTTTTCCCTTCCCTGGAAATATATAATTGGCACTGGAAATATCTAATTTCTTGTGAGAATTATGATTCCCCCCTCCACTATATCGTGTGAACTATCAGTGGTTCTCGAGTGAAGGTTTTTGAAGATCATAAAATCTCAACTTATAATGACCTCAATATCATCCAGAATAAATGTGGGATTTGTGCCTAATCACCAATATGTGAAAAACAAAAAAAATGATATTTCTTATATGTTTTATACAGCAAAATGAGCCTGGGGTCAAATTGACCCCAAAGAACACCGATGCTACAAAAGTACGTACAGAACATTGAAAACCTCTCATCATGTTAATTTTATGTTTACCCAGTTGTCCCCATTAAATTAGGAAAAGTCTTTAAATATGAAGCAAAAAAATTTTTTTAAAGTATGTATTTTGAGACGTTAAACACTGAATGGGGTCAAATTGACCCCAAAGGTAATAGGAGGGTTAAGAATATTTTAAAATATATAAATGTTCATTATTTATTATTGTTATTATAATATGCCACTGCTTGGCTGAAGAGGCGGGTCCACGGCCAGCTCAGTCTCACACAAAGCCAGATTGGCCAGAAGGTGGGCGGGGTTAGGATTTCCCAAGATTTTCCACGATAGCGCTGCCTATACCCCCATAAACGGCCTCAAAACCGTTCTTCAGAAAGTCTATGGGTGACGTCACAGACGCTTTGTCCATATTTTTTTACAGTCTATGGTTCTACATAAGTGTACACTCTAAAAAATAATTCTGTGGCTTAGTAAATATTACAGAAATATTTAACTTTATTAACTTGAGAATGTTGAATTAAACTGATCTGTTTCAAGAAACAAAAATATTACTTAATTCAAATCAATATTATTAAAGGGGACCTATTATGCAAAATTCAGTTTTGTATGCTGTTTGGACATAAATGTGTGTTGGCAGTGTGTGTACACAACCACCCAATAGTGAAAAAAATCCACTCACACTTTTTTATTAATCACCATGAATCATAAGCAGTGTCTCCCAACGACCTGTTTTCAGAATGTGGCAGAGCTGCCAACCAGTGGTGTAGTTTTTTTTTGTAGTAAGTGTATTGTTAATTTTCAAATAATAATAATAAATAATAATAATAATAATAATAATTAAAACATAGGCACAAATACTAATTTGCTTTTAGAAATGGTGTTTTTTAAAAAAAAATGTGTTATTGTTTTGGCAAGTTTAATGTTTAAATTAAAACATGTATGAAAACTTGTGTGATGTTCCTTTAAAAAAGCATTGTCATCATACAGGCAGGGTCAATAAACAACAATGGCAGAGGCATGACACAGAGTAATCCTTAAGGCAAGCATGGGTAGACGATCGGCAAACAATATTCAACAGGGGCAAGGCAAAAAGAGGTAATCCAGGTAAACAGCAATGATCCAAACAAGGTGCAAACAGAGTCCAAAGGGCTAGGCTAAGGATTAATCCAGGAAACACGGGCAAGAATCATAACACAGGAAAACACAAAGGACAAGGTAAGACTAAGATCACTGGAAGGGCTCTGTAGAGAAGCTAAGGGAGTGCTAAATGCAATTCAATACTCGGCCACAGGGAGATAAAGTCCAAGGCTTATAAAGTGTGTGAGATAGTGTGTGAAGGTTCTCAGGTGTGAGAGTGATTAGTGGAATCAGGTGTGTGTGTCATCAATGCAATGAATGATGGGGATTGTAGTGAAATGCAAGAGTCCATGCTGTGAGTGGGCGATCTCTGGTTGTGACCAACCGGAAGTGCATGGACCAGATTCATGACATAGCTCAGGAACAGGAGCAGACACCAGCTCAGGAACAGGAACAGACACGCTCAGGAACAGGAACAGACACCGGCTCAGGAACAGGAACAGACACCAGATCAGGAACAGACACCGGCTCAGGAACAGGAACAGACACCGCCTCAGGAACAGGAACAGACACTGGCTCAGGAACAGACACCGGCTCAGGAACAGGAACAGACACCGGCTCAGGGACAGACACCGGCTCAGGAACAGTCTTTGTGTCTGTAACAGACACTGGCTCAGGAACAGGAACAGACACCGGCTCAGCAACAGGAACAGACACCGCCTCAGGTGACGGCGGCCATCTTGTCCTGAGACACTGGCTCGACTGACGTGACGTGAACTTTCTCTGGGTCGGCAGACGTGACGTGAACAGTCTCTGGGTTGGCAGATGTGACGTGAACAGTCTCTAGGTCGGCAGACGTGACGTGAACAGTCTCTGGGTCCGTAACAGGGCAAGACGAGGATTTACAGATGGCCTCCATAGCTGTGACAGGGCAGGACGAGGATTTACAGGCGGCCTCCATAGCCGTTACAGGGCAGAACAAGGATTTACAGACGGCCTCCATAGCCGTGACAGGGCAAGGTGAAGATTTACAGACGGCCTCCATAGCCGTTACAGGGCAGGGTGAGGATTTACAGACGGCCTCCATAGCCGTTACAGGGCAGGACGAGTATTTACAGACGGCCTCCATAGCCGTGACAGGGCAGGATGAGGATTTACAAAGGGCCTCCATAGCCGTGACAGTGCAGGACGAGGATTTACAGACGGCCTCCATAGCCGTAATAGGGCAGGATGAGGATTCAAAAACAGTTACCACTGACACCTCTGAAGGTTCTGCAGCAGATGCCGCCACCTCTGGAGGTTCTACAGTGGTAGCATCAATAAACAGATAGAGTTCATTAACAGAATAGGTACAGTGCTCATCTACGGTTCCTTTGACCGTGACATGACAGGCGCCGCCCTGGCGGTTGATGTAAGCCACTGCCGTGGTATTGTCTCGGCCACAAACCGTTCACCGTTCTTCCCTCCTTGGTGGCACCCCAGCCTGTTTAGGAAGCATCTGTTGTCACAACTTCCCGTATCATAACCGTCCCCAGAGGGGTTCCCTGTGTGTAAAAGTCTGCGCTCTTCCAGTGGCACAAAGCTGCTGAGCAGGCGTGCGTCACTGTTGCAGAGCGGCAAAGATCGTGTATCGGGCTGAAATGTAGTGACAAAACCCATTTCATGAACGCTCTCATTCTCAGGAGTCCTAGCGGCAAAACCTGGATAGATGAAGCCATAAGACCCTGCAGTCTGATATTGTACTTTCGCCCCCTCTCTGAACTGCGAAAGACAGCTCATTAGAGAGAGAACCCGCTCTTGAGAGAGACTGAGTTCAACTCCAAGCCCAAGAAAAGCACATGGTCACTCATGCCAAGAGCCGCCATATCCTTCACCTCAAGGCTCGTAAGACCGTGCTTGAGATCGAGCGGGACGCTCCAGTTGTGCCTCATCTGCTTTGCGTGCGCTGGAAGGATGGGGAAGAGTTGTTTCCTCGGACCGGGAGGGGGTTCCGTCGTATATGTCCCTTTCCTGGTCAGTGGCACTCTGTGGAGCCGGCCACTCAATGTTGAGGTGAGCGGCCGCTTGCTCACACGCCTGAGGCAAGGCCGCAGAGGCGTAAGCCTGGGGAACACCAGAGGGCGGGATAGCCTCCTCGTCCTCTGAGACCCCAAGAAGTGCCATGTCATCCTCATCGCCGGAACTGGCCAGTTCGTCGATGAGTGGTAGCTTGGCCGCGAAGATGTCCTTTTCGGGGAACGCAGTATTAGGCTGGTCAGCACAAATAAGTGAAGTAGTGCACCAGGAGGCTCCCGGTAGTGGATCATCGTCACCGTATGCCCCATCCGAGTCAGAAAGGCAGAGCTCAGCGCACTGGGTCGCTGCGACTTTAAGACGGCATCGCAAAAGCTTCTTGGGCAGCATAAGGCACTGACTGCAGTTCACCGGGTTCTCCAAGGCATCTTGAGCATGTTTGGGGCTCAAGCAGACCACGAAGAAGGAGTGAAAGTCCTTATCGGGCCGGCAAGGCCCGTGATGGGCTGTTCCCTGCAGAAGCGGCAGATTTAGACAGTGGCATACCGGTGAAACACTCAGAAAAATCCGTGGCGGGCAGCCCTGGAAGGGGGAGCAGGTGAGAAAAGCAAGAGCACGGGCGGCTCCGGATGCAGAACACAGCTAATCAGGCTGAATAAACAACTGCCACGTTTGGCGGAGGCTGATCAGGCAATATGTCCTCCTGAAGACGTGCAAATATGCATTGGCACAAATGTGAAGGCCTTACCTGGCATTGGCTGCGCGCTTCTGTCTGTCTAGCCAGACTTGGTGCAATTGGATGCTTCTGCAGAGGTCAGGTACGGATGCCCTTCCCATAGGTGGATCTCGAACCCGAGATGATGAAAGAGAACAAGCCAATGGACATTGGTGAGCGAGATTAGCATCGTGAAACATGACCCGGAAGCGTGCAGCACTCGCTCATTTAAGTTTTGCGCTGAGGAGAGAGGGCCCGGCCTCAGCCTCATTACTTTTTAGTATTTATTTTCCACTAAATTATGAATTATAAACAACCTCCTGAACCTTTGCAATCTTTCTCTCTCTCTCTCTCTCTCTCTCTCTCTCTCTCTCTTACTCACACACACACACACACGTTGTGTTTTCATGTTTTATGGGGATTTTCCATAGACATAATTATTTTATATTGTACAAACTGTATATTCTATCGCATTACAGGAACCCTACCCATCACACAAAACATTCTGCATTTTCCAAAAACATCACTTACTGTGCGTTCACATGGCAAAATTCACTCTCGCCGCCCTGCCAACAACGCCGTAGAAAGATTCGTGGACGCTCTAATGCTCTGACGTAGATCGAATGCTTGATATTTTTTTAAACTTTATTTAGATGGGCCGCAAAGCAAACAAGCATGTTGATCGTTATATGTGTAGACTGACCAAGTACGGTATAAGTTAACCTCATGGAATCTTTTAAATTTAAAAGTAAGAAATTGATCGATGGAAAGAACTTAACAATTATAGTGACATGTTTGCTTACGAAACAAACCAATTAAAAGCCATTTGTGTGGTGTGGCTTTTGAGGTCATGGTTAAGTGCTAATCTAATTTGCATTCCCGCTGAAAAACAAGAGTTCTAGTGCGAAAATGTTGCCTATAAACAGTGTTGCGTGTGTTTTTCTTATCAAATTTACATGATCAACATCTCCTCTATTTTGCTTGGGAACTAATGTGGTTGGAACCAAAATTTACTTGACTGTGTTCTCTGGACTCCTCTCAAGTGGAGGACTTCTACATTCTGATTGGTTGCCGCAGAACTGCGTCATATAAAGTTGATCTGACTTCAACTCTCCTCGCCGCTCTCACCGTCCAAGACGTGCTGTGCCGCCCTCGCCGGAGCTCACCACCGGCTCTCATTGAAAATTAATGACTTCCGGCCACTTTGACGCTCTCGCCGGCGGCGGTATGAACGCACAGTTAGTATGGTTTAAAAGCTTTTTTCTTCATGGGGACCAAAATATTTCCCCACAAGGAGTTTGGATATTGCCATCTTTTTGGATTTTGTCCTAATAATGTAGCCAGGACACTGTCACAGCCCCTCCTCTGCTTTGCAGGGGCGGTTCCTCCTGCAGGCAGAGGAGGGTCGTTATTGATTGGAGCCACCTGGGCTCAGGGTATTTAAAGGAGAACTCGGCAACTCTAGCGAACTCTAGTCACTTCTTCGCTGATTTCCCCTTTTGTTGTCGCATGTTTTCCCCACGAGCTCCCCCTATAGCTGTGGGGGGGCGGATATTTCACAACACAGTCGTAAAAAACTCACTTGCGGCGGCCTCCTCCCCCTCTCTACCGCTGCTCATGTGCGTTTGTTTTGATCGGAGCAAGCCAACTGTATCGTTTGGAGCTATGTCTACCGAGGTGGGTAATCTGGTAATACATCATACATGCGTGTGTGTTTATGTCGAATTGCCGTAAAGCAATTCGTGTTTCGCTCTCGTTCTCGTTCTCACGAGACTTCCAATTTCTATCTTGCCGGGACAGTAGTCCCCAAGTTGCAAGGTTGGTTTTCCGCCTGGGAACGCTGGGGGGAGCGGGGAAAGTCACCAATATCACCAGAACAGGTTGTTTAACCATCCAAATGATTTCTAGACAGTTTTATTAAGTTAAAAAAGTTACCAAGTTCTCCTTTAAACTGATTCACTAACCACTCTCTCTCTCTCTCTCTCTCTCTGCTCCTCCAGGTATGATCCTGTTTTGTTTGTTCCTTTGTAGTTATGACTTAGTTTTCACTCAGTCATGTACACACACAGATTCACGCATCCATGCATTTTACATACACCTTACATTATGACATTTCCACACCTCATTTCTTTTTCTTTGTTTAAAGTTAATAGTTTTGATTTACAATAAAGACAACCTTTTTGATTGGCCTATACTTCTTGTTTGTGTCCCCTCATTTTTGCCACAGGCCATGAGCCAGCCTGTGACAACACACACAAAGACAGGAGACAATTAAAATGATCTATTCAGAACTTACTCTTATTTGCGTTGTTAAATGTTGAGATCAGGTTCACACACTTCTTGAGGTAATGTTTGAGGAACTGGTTTCGTCCAGTTTGACGAACCCATTTCTCTTTGGTTTCTTTGGCTTTGGGGGTTTTAATCAATCCACTGCATAGAGTCATAATTAAAGGATATAAGATCTTCTCCATCAAATCCATATTCATCAAAGACAGTCAGATTCACTGATCCATCAGGAAGTTTCTCCAGTTCACAGCCAATTATTCTCTGAAGAACATGATCTACAATCACAGAACAGAGATACTTTAGAGATACTGTATGGATTACTCAGATAGCAGCCTCCACTCCGAATGAACCAATCAGGAGCAGGGAAGTGAGATTTCAGTACAACACCGGTGCGACTAACACCGCGTCTACAAAGTATATAAAGAATTTAAAACGTCCAAGATCTCAAGCATATGGACACTAATTACAATAATGGTGACTTCAAAGCAATTACGGTGTTAACGATACATTTCCTACAGTAATTTGTTGTAAAATACTCTTTAATCCTGTAAATTCATAGCATTTTTACAGTGTACATTGAGATTGAGTGTTAAAATATGGTTTACAATATAAAATACATTATTATATAATTAAACTGTAGACAAATATATACAATTTAACATAACATGATCATTAATAAGAGTAAAGCATGAATCTCACCAGAACACAGTGAGTCTGTGCAGTTTAACAGAGTCCTGATCTGACGTATGAACCAGTTTCTAGAATCAGGAGGATCTTCAGGAGCTTCAGTCCAGTCTTTATCAGTCAGAATCCAGACTCGTTCTTCATTACTGAAGTGTTTGATCCGTCTGTCATCAGCAACAACCACAGCGCTGAACTCTGGGAATGTGTCTGATTTGGTCAGGGCTGTAAACTTGTAGTGGAGGAAGTGATTCTCTGAGGAATATATGAAATTCAACAATGAAAACACACACACACACACACACACACACAACAGAAGCATGCCATTTAACAAGTCCAGACAAGACAAATATTTTGACAATTTTATAAAGGCGAGTTAAGACATATCTTTTTAAAGTTGTTTATCAATAAAACAATATTGTATTAAGTTGTGTGTATGTCTGTCTTATGTTTTTATTTTATCTTCTGATTCTCTTATAGTTGTTTTTTGAGTATTTTTATATTGATATTATAGTGAAACTGCATTGCCAATTTCTTTATTTTACATTTTGAACCTTTTATAGCCAAGTTGTTACTGAATATTTTATATTGATATTGTGTGAAATTATTCTCATTATTTGTTTTTATGCTTGTGAAGCATAGCATAAACAAAAAAAAACAGTCAAAAGAAAGATCCTGTACGTCTATGCAAAAAAAAAATATATGTAGGCTATATATATATATATATATATATATATATATATATATATATAATTACTGAGTGATCTTTAATACAGAATTCTTTAAGCACCCATATTTTGCCTTCTCGAGCTATAAGCTACAAGTCTTAAAAATTGATGCTCTTTAAAGACTGTTAATCGCAGGCACTCGGGGAAAAACGCATTTACTTTCCGTTTGTTTTCTATATAGGCCTACGCCCCATTCTTGTGCTCGGAATCAGATACCACAAAGCGGGACTCAACTTCACCTCACCGTACAACGAGGGCGTCTTGTCAGTTTCTGTTCCTGCCTATGTTAGTTTCGCTTTTGTATTAGGCTAACATCCCCATTAGAGTGCATAAAGCAAATTCGCTTTGCACATTATTTTAAATAAAAATGTTTTTAATTTCTACAGGTCTTCAAAAGGGTATTTAAAAGCTTGTAAAGAAAATGTTATTATATACATTTTAACCATTTCAGTTAATATTTTGTTTAACAGACTTTTTTTTTAAGGGGAGACACTGTTTTTTTTCACTGGTCAATTTTGAGATTTTGGCCTTTTTGTCTTCAATAACATGTCTTCTTTCAGACTTGTGGTGAAAAAAAGTCCGAAATACACATTTAGGTCTTTATTTTACTACACTTTGTCTATTTGCGTCTGTAGATTTCTCCTAAATCCAACAAAAGTTGGCGTTGTAAATCATCCCGCTGCTCTGCGATCGCTGTCTGCACACTGGACATCACACCCTGGAAAGCTCTCTCTCTCTCCTTGTACAATGCTGTCGGATCCAAATATGGTCATTTCCTTTTTATCAGCAACCAATCGTGAAAGTACAATGGGACATTTAACTCTAAAAGCGAAATCTCATTGGCTGGTTAAAGTACAATGGGGCATTTAACTCTAAAAGCGAAATCTCATTGGCTGATGTCAATTTCTGACAACGTGATTCGTTCAGATGCATCACATGACGTGCTCTGTTATTTCCAGTTTTTTTTTTTTTTACTGTTTTTCACTGGGGTTCTGTTCAGTTAAAGGCCATAAATGCTATGTTATATAAGTTTTGATGTGTTTTAGGTGTTGATTGCTAATGATTTGATAAGATATTTTGTCTGTAAATAGTTGTTTCCACTAAAAAAGTATGAATTTTGACAATACAAATCTTTAGATAATAGCCTACGTAATTTGCATATTTAAACATAAATATTCTAAAAACTTGTAATGCAAAATATATTTGTCTTAATGTCAGTAATCAACTGGGGAAGTTTCATGCTGATATCTATTAGGGTTTTTTTTTTTCCTATTCACCTGGGGTGTCTCCCCTTAATAAACAAACAACAATAAATTTAACATTAACCCACATTTATAAAAGCGTGTATTGTAGCTCTATAAATACTTTACTGGCACAAAACACCGAACAACATGACACTTACTGCCGTGATTTCAACCTCTGGTATCCTCGTCCGCTTTGTGAGATGAGATCGAGCTTGGATATGGATGCATTTTCTTTCCCTTACTATATTTCTTATTTTAAAGCACTCCGGGTCCATTTAGTTTGTGTAAAATATAGCTATAAATACAGACTGACTGAAGTGTTCACCCTTACGGGAGTCTAAGAACAAGTTCATAAAAGACTGATTTAAAAGATAGTCGAAAATATGGTATCAAAAGTAAAACAAATGAACTCTGTTGTTGTTCTTACCTTGAAGCGCATCGCTTAGACAAAAGTGAAGAATACTATTCCAAAACATCGCTCTGTCAATAAAGAAAATGTGTTTAAACGAAACCCTGTAAAACATTTTTGCTATTTATATTTCAGACGCAGGCACTGAAAGCTTCTCGGGTATGTTGTGATATTTCCGTTCCTTCCTTTAGCCCACATGTGCAGCCGCTAGATGGCGCCAGACTGTCAAAGTGTTTCTGAACCTGTTACTGTTACTGTCCATCAGTGTTCTGCTGTCTGTCTAACTGACTTCTGTATTTCCATGTGAAGTCAACGTGTCCTTATAGAAATGGAGCGACAGTTTCTGTCTCTAGAGGAGACCCGACCAGGACAGGTGTGGTGAGAAACCGATTCAGAGATTGTTTCATTAGGAAGATCGAGAGGGTCTGAATCTCTTACCATGATCACGTGAGGCACCTCAGCCTATCGTGTAATGGCAGTGACGTCAGTGCCCGCAAAGTTTATATATAATTTTATTTTATTTTTTTAAGTAACATTTTCTAACCCTTGTGAATAAATGTTCTATATTTGGTGAAATAATACTATCCACTGTTTGGCTCATCCACTGTTTGGTTACAGACATTCTTCAAAATATCTTCTTTTCTGTTCAGCAGAAGAAAGAAATTCATACAGGTTTATACAGGTTATAACAACTTGAGGGTGAGTAAATGATGACAGAATTTTCATGTTTGGGTGAACTATTCTTTGGCTTTAATTCATTAAAATTATATGGGGTTTTTTGTTTTGTTTTTTACCATCATTCATTAAAAAGTACCATATCATCATCATTTGGCACACAGCAGTCATAAATCATTACAATACAATAACCTGGCAGCGATAGAAAGAACACTTCATTTTTTATTTTCATTAAACAACATTCAATATAACACAATATTTATAATTAGATTATTAATTTTTGTCTTTATTCAGTAAAATGCATAACATCAGCGTCATATGCATACAGGTATTCAAGTCTTAGCATAACTGGTAAAACCTGGAAGTCAAAGAAAGAAAACTTTGTTATTTTTTACTTTCTTTAGACAATATACAATATCACTCAATATTACTATAATACTATGGTATAATACTATGGTAATGCCGTAAATGAGTCCTATCTGTCGCGACATTCCCTCCTCTGCCTTCTCTTATAAAATAACCTATTTATTATCGTAAAATCTACATATCGTTCCCAACAAAAGTATTGTTTAGCGTAAAACATGTTGAAGATTAGTGGACAGAAAGTCAATTCATTAAATTATAAGCTATTTCTTCACAAAGGCGGTTTATTCAGTGTAGTGAAGCTTCTTCTCCATTGACATCCATTAAATAAAACGGCATTAAAGACTTTTAAAATCATTTTGAGCTCAAAACTCACTTTCAGACAGCGGTAAATAGCATACGACTGCTTGAAGAAATCAGACAAATATAGGCTATCAATCATGCATTTATTTTATCTGTCAGTACGTCTCGTCTCTTTATACCGGACTGTCTGATATTAGCTCTGCATATGTCAAAATAAAGCAACTTCAAATTCACACAAATGAAACATTAAATAACTGCTAGTTTACAACAATCTGCTTTAATTCATGCAGACGATATCTCTCAGTGTTTCTCTGGGAATCTCACACTTGATTTTAGTAAATCAGGCAAAGAGGTTGAAAAACGCCACAAAATTGTGTAACAGCCTTTTTTGTTCTGGAGATCTCGTCATCATTTCTGTTGCTGCTGAAAAGGTTAAAGATTTTCCCCATCGAAACTGAGTGAGTGTGAGAAACATGTTCAAGAGGCAAATTTCCCCCATGGCTCTTTATATATTAAGATCACCTTAACCATCAGTTTCAGTATGAAGATTTGCAGTTTCAGAATGACGTCAGATCATTAGAATAACCTACATGTTTAACAATATACCTCACTAAAGCATGTTTGCACATTTATTTAAAACATGGAACAGATTAACCATGTTCAGATAACAAGGTTTTTAGAGGGTTCTGGAAAGCAAAATAACCTGAAGCCTCGATCCAAGAGCTTTCACTCTCAAATAGAATGTGATAAAGATGACTCAAAACGAAGTAATTTGAGGTAGAGAGGTGAGAAGGAGTGGGTTTGATGAGCTTCTGTGGTGTCGGGCGAAGAGTTTGAATCCTTTTATGAGCAACACAAACACGCTGAGTAATACTGAAACTTTCGACAAAGATCGGCCCTTTGCACAGCTCATACACTCTTAATCACATGCTTTTTCAAAGTAATTAAAGTCCTCATTATTCTTATATTAGTAAAAAAAAGACTTCTCTACATGGTCTACTAAAAATTGTACAACAAAAAGTCAAAGAAACTCGAAAGGAATGAGTCGATTATATGACCACATGCAGTGCAAATGTCCATAAAGAATCTTTTATGAATTTATAAATGATTTATTTCTCAGCGTAAATGTCATTAGGTGAAAGCAAGTCTTTATATAAACGTGGAAACTTTTATGTATTATGATTCAAGTAGAGGTGACACACAAGCAGAGATCTTTGATGGCTGAAGGAACAAAAACAAAACTGAAAACAGAAGAAGAAAAAAAGCCCCACAAATGTAAATTACCCCATGATTTACACACCCTCAAACCAGTTGTATATGACATTCTTCTTTCAGCCAAACACAATAAGAGTTTTATTAAAAATATCCTGGCTCTTCCGAGCTTTATAATGGGAGTGATGTGTGTTGTCGAGAGGTCTGGGAGCAGTTTAGGAAGGATCAGTACAATGTAGTGGTTTTCAAAATGCCAGTTGTGGTTTATTTTAGAAGCTGCATTTCACAAGGTGCAGTCCACATAAAGTACAAAAAAAGAAAAGAAAAAAAAGAAAAATTAATGCAACATAATTGTACTGGTGCTAAAAACAAAAGAAAAAATGCTGAGCAGCAAAACTGGCATTAAACAGTAGTGGCATATCCACAAAAATATCAGCATGTGTCACCTCAGACATGTTCAAGTGTTTGCACAGTATACACAGGATACAACATTCCTCCTCACACATGCTGACAATGGTTTACAGTTTTTTTCAATTGCTTACACACTAAAATTAAAATTTTCCCACAATTAGCAAAACCTTACACTCATGGAGCAAAACACCGGCCTAGATTTGCACGATTGTAAGCACATGGTCAGCTTCACACTTTTTGCAAAACATTACACACAGTGATTTGCAAAACAATAAACACACTTGTATACATTTGACACAGAAATTTATCATGATGTAATTTCCTTGCCATTTCAAAGCAAAGGCTTTCAAATGAACACACCCATGAACCAATTGGTTAAGCACAGCCACCAGGAGTGCACACACACCGGTGCTTAATTGTAGACACACCAATTAGGTTTACACACTATAAAAAGGCAACAGGTAAGTTCACCTGTCTTCAACAAAAATGGACGGTGTCAGAGGAAGAGGGAGAGTACGGATGAGAGGGGGAATCCAGAGAGTACCAGGTGGAGGAAGAGGAAGAGGAAGAGGAAAAGGAAGAGGACGAGGGAGAGGGAGAGGGAAGACAACCAAATCCGTGTAACGAAATTCGTTTTCGTTTTTGGAAACAATTGTGGACCATGTAATACAGTATTTCACAATTGCTAAGACACATTTCTTGAAACCTTCACCCATATTCTCAAAACTTTAAACACAAAACCCAGTCTTTAAACTACATTCACAAAACCCCTGACTCTTCTGGCAAAATCAAACACTTGCCTCAAAACCATTTGATCTGTGCTCAAAATCAAACTATGCTTTCAAAACATAAACACAGCCAGTCAATATATAAACACTCATCAGCATTCATTAGACACTACATCAAAAAATTGAGAACACAGCGTCCAGGGCATGTCGTTACAGAGAAAAAAAATGTTTATTGCATATAGAAAATAATTTTGCCATAAATAAAAGTAAATAATTCAGAACTCAGTACAGCAAATATATTGCATACTGTAAGTACTGCAAGTAATACCGTATTGAATGTCTGTATTTTCAGTATAAAAAATAAAGTAAGCCCAAAGAACAAAGATAACTCTAAATGAAAAGTGTATTACACAAAATATTGTGCAATTGCAAAATCAAAGTCAATGAGAGACTCATGCTAATGGGAGAACAAAGGAGTCCTTCCACCCTCATTTGGTAGTCTTGCAATTCTACAAAAGGGAAAATGCTCTTACAAATGTATACATACAGTAACAATAGTAATGGACATCACATTCATATGTAAAATGTATTGTAAATCTTTTTTTCTTTTTTCCCCAGTCCCCTGACAAACTGATGTACTGCATCAAATGTATACAGTAAACTTTCAGTCGCACACATTAGAAAAGCAATACATTTACCTGTTCTCTTCTCTGAATGTCCTGATTACGGTGGCCACAGAGAATCTGCTCAAATTGGGTTGTACTCTTTGTCCTGCTTCCCTCATTGCCTTTCCATGAACAAGAACATGGTCTATCACAGTTGCCCGAATTTGATCTGAAATTACTATTCTTGGTCTTGCTCTTCGTTGTCCTTGTACTCTTCCTCCTCGTCCACCACCTCTTACACGAACTCTTCCTCCTCTGCCTCTCACACTGTTTCCATCCATTGTTGGAATCAACATTCAGCGTACATGGGCCCCCTGTGTACTCTGAACTGGCTTATATTCTAGACAACTGATTTGATCACATCATTAGAAACAAGTGTGAACAATTTTGAGTTGTTGTGTGTAAACGATGACGGCGGTGTTGTAGTTGTGTTTAACTTTTGCCACATGTATTTACCATTTTGCAACACAGTGCAAAATGTGTTTTAGTGAGTGAGAATGTGTTTAGAGTTTTGCAAAAAGAGTGGATGAGATTTGCAAACAGTGTCTTAACTACCTGAACTTGTTTAAGGTTTTGCCTACAGAGTGACTGATTCGACAAATGGGTTTAGGCCACTGAGCACTGGGTTCAGAGAATGGGGTTTAGTGTTTTAGCAATTGTGAAATACTGTAAACCACGGACTAATACTGAGGGAGGTGAATTCGTCACTCCAAAAGATTCTTCCCACGTTGCCTTGCAAATGAAAATATAGCCTATGATGTTGACAAGGCCCTGTGGCCAGATCCAACTAGGCGGAGAGATGTTTAGTTTTTTTTTAGTTTTTTTATCCGGTACTGAACTGGATTTGTATTTTTATGTAACAGTATTACTGTAAACTTACAGTACAAGGGTATGTTTGGTAATACTGTATGAAAACTGGAAAATGTTTTGTTATGAATGTTTTGTTGAAATGTTCAGTATTGGCTGACTTGAGTACATGAAAATAAATAAATATTTTCATTGGTCTGCACAATTGGTGTCATGTGGTGTTTACATTCTCTCTGTGTAAATGCTAAAAGTGTTTTAGGTTGAGCACAGGAGTGTTTAACTGATTCAAACAGAATTAGACCATATGATGGTTGTGTTTATGTTATGACAACAAAATAAGGTTTTATAAGACATTGTATAGTTTTGACGAAAGTGTTCCATTTTGCAAATGATCTGAGGTGTTGTGCTACTTTGGTGTACTGTTGTGCTAATTGTGTGAAGGGGTTTGAAAAACCGGGCCCTGTTTTCAAAATTGTGCTTAAGCAATTGAAAAAAAATTTAAATATACAAGTTTCCCGCCAAACACTAGTGGGACGAACCATTGTCACGGGGTGGAACCTTTCCCTCTAACACTCATCACTGAATCACACAGCAAAACATTGGCAACTAAATAATATAACATGTTCAAGAACTGATTTCTGACATGCAGTAATCAGAATACAAACATGCATAACATACATACACAAACTCAAACATTTAACACTCATGTCTCTCTGGTACGTTCTGGCTATGCGCACTACCAGAGCCCACCTCCAAAACACTGGCTCAGACAGGTGAGATCTAACATGTGCTATAATATGCAAACTTACACAATAAAGAAATAATTTAAAACAAACTATGGCTCTCTATTATCAGTCAAAACATTAACACGTTGAACACTTGATGTTGGTATTGTCCATCCACATATACATTGTCAACATACAATACATAATAAACTGTTCCTGCGATCTGCACACCAAGTAAATTCAACATAGCACTGGGCTGGCACTCTAGTGATGATGTCATTGGTTCATCATCACACACATCCATCCATCATAACAATAATCCATATGACTCCAGGGGTTAATAAAGGCTTTCTGAAGCAAAGAATAATATCCATTTATTGGGCTTTATTTACAGCACAGCCTCTCGTACCGTATTGCTTACATAAAAACACATCATAAGAGTCCCAGGCCAGGTCATGTCTCGTCCTTCACTCCTGGAGCTCCTCTGTGAGAGCCCAAGTTAGCCAATCAGAATCCCGAAACATAGGACGCACTTTTGACGCAGGCGCAAGTTTTGTTGCATACTGTGATGTCGACTGCCTAAAACTCTCAGTTTATATGCAAACATGCAAACGAAGTTTTCCAAAATCTCCACTCTGGCCGGAGTTTTTAGAAAGAATCGGTTTCAGAGGCGAATTCTCCGTTTGTGTGTAAACAAAGGTAAATGTCTCGTTTTTAAAAATAATCATGTACATGTAAATGGGGCCTCGTTGTTGACAAATCTCTTCATCCAACCCGGACAAGGAGAGGCACTTTACTTTTTCGGTATCACTCCAGTTTGAAGACATTTGTAAATAGTGCTGAGTAAACGCGTCATCTGCGTCATAATGTTATGAATGGGCCAGAGCCGTTGCTCTTCATAGCTCTTTCAGCGGCTTCTGATTGGCCCAAATCACTTATTACGTCAGTGCGTTCTGACCATACGTGCAAAATACCGGGAATCTTCATTCCGCATTCACGGTAATTTACTGGTAATGTTGCATATTCCCTTACCAGTAAATTCCCAGAACCAATTTACCGGTGTATTTGAAAATGTCCTGTTCACACAGGATCTGTTACCGGTAATTTACCCTAAATTCTGTATGTGTGAAAGGGGCTATTAATACTCA
This sequence comes from Vimba vimba, assembly GCA_022828995.1. Lineage (NCBI taxonomy): Eukaryota > Metazoa > Chordata > Actinopteri > Cypriniformes > Leuciscidae > Vimba > Vimba vimba. The sequence goes on from CM040824.1 coordinate 40,407,414, forward strand.
TGCCACTGACTGTTCCCCCGGCTCTCGTCCTCATCCTGCTCAGTCCTACACAGTCAGATCTGCTCATCTTTCCTCTATCAGAGTGAATTCTGATCTTCACTTCATTTTCATCATCAAAGCGGCACATCTGACCTAGAAAAAATGCAGCAGATAAAACTTAGTGTTACATACCATTATCTGATCAAAACACATCACTAAACACTAGACTGGTGTTAGTACCTGCAATTTGGACTGAATTTTGATTTGATTTGATACCTGTGTGTGAAGGATGATGCGCCGTTCTCTTCATCATCTTCTTTCTACTTTTATCAGCATTACTGCTCATCTTAACTATAGAAAATACAGCAGATTATGTAAAAAAAAATTTAGCTGGAGTACAAACAGATATCACATTTCAATTCTCATTTGTTATTGATCTTGACTTGTCCATCAAATAAAAAAATAAATAAAAAAAATCTCATCATCATCAAAATCTTTACTAGATTATATTTATACTATCATACAGTATATACTGTCAAAATATCATTCATTCAGAAAAGTCTAAATCAAGACATTTATAGCAACAGTGTTCAATATACAGAACTCACCTTTTGAGCTTTTCTCTGGGCAGAGCCACCAAATACACATGAGGACTACAACTAGAGCTAGAGATAGCGCTAGAATTAATAATACTGATAGCACTATTGAAGGGAGATTCTGAGATTCTGTTTCACAGTCAACACAATTTCCAACTGCAAAAAAATAAAATAAATAAATGAATAAAATAAAACACAAATATTGTAAATATTTTGAACAGTTGAGGCACTTGAACTGTAATTGTTTGTGACCAGCAACATCAGTGTTATGTTCTCTTTCTACATACTGAGAGACTTGTATTTAGTTTTATATGACAATAATGCAGAAGCAGTGTTACTGTATAACAGCCATTCTGCACATATTTACTCAAGACTGAATTTTTTATCATATTTACCCCACTTTATTGAAGCTGGTTCTGTCAGACTGCTGTGAGTGAGCAGACAGTCATAAGATCCTTCATGGTGTCTGTGGATCTTCACACTGATTCTCATCTGAAAGGTTTCATCATCATTTGGTCTGATTCCAGAAGATGTTTGATCCTCAACAATGTATTTGTTCCTTCTAATGTTCATCTGAACATCTCTGGGGTAGAAACCAGTGGCCAGACAGATCAGAATCAGCTTACATTCATCATCTGGAGCTTTCCTCATAGAGACACGAACAGCTGGTGAACCTGGAGCAGAAAATAAGTATGCAAATAAACATTTACAAATAATTTGTGTAAAAAAAGTCTTCATATTCATTGAACAAAGACATTTGTTTTGTTATTAAACAATAACAAGTAGTATAGAGAAAATGTCCTGGTAATGTATGTAACCCTCGTCCATAAAGGAGGGAACAGAGACGTTACATTGATGTTACCTACGTATTGGGATCTCGCCTGAGAGCCCAATCACCTTCAGGTGTAAACTAAACAAACAATTGTGGTGACGGGAAGTAACATCTTCATTCCCTCCATCAGGGAACGAGGGTTACAGATATAACTGAGACGTTCCCTTTCAGTCGGTCACGTTCAACGTTATTGAGGTATTGGGATCCCTAATAAAGCGGCATTATTGCTGTCCCTTTCAGTGCCCTGCGAAGGCCTAACAATTCCCCTGCAACTCGGAGGGACGGCAGAGGGAAAGAAACGGGCTCACTGTAGGGAGACGCACCGTGGAAGTACTGTATACACATATGGGATTGCCGTAGGGATCACAACATATGGATACCCAGCCTAACACAGGTTCCACCAGTGCATATGAGTGTTAAGCCTGGTGTTGGACGCTCCGGCACTGCCAAGGGTGGTGGAGGAACTCAACAGGGTTCGCCAAACGGGTAACTCACTGGAGCAAATAAGCGCACATATCCGGTCCATAGAAAGGGATTGGCGCAGCAAGCCGACACTGAGCAGGGTCTCCGGTGTTTACTGGCTATGGGAAGCGAGTACACAGGAGGATACCGGCTCTACACAAAAGTTATAGAACCTAGCGAACGTGTTATGTGTCATCCCACCCGCATCTCTACAAATATCTGTCAGCGAGTCGCCTTGTGCCAATGCCCAGGAAGAGGCAACACCCCTAGTGAAGTGGGCTCTTAACTCGAGTGGGCAAGGCACACCTTGGGTTTGGTATGCCAAGGCGATGGCATCCACTATCCAGTGGGCTAACCTCTGCTTGGAGACAGCCTTTCCTTTATGCTGGCCTCCGTAATAGATGAAGAGCTGGTCTGAGGTCCTGAGGCTTTGCGTTCTGTCCACGTATAGGCGCAGAGTGCGAACGAGATAGAGAAAAGCCAGGGCTGGTTCAAAAGGGGCTCTCTGAAGTGAGGAACCCCTGAGGAACCTGATGACCAGGTCATGCTTACCGAGAGATTTCCCATGAACTGCATCATGATATGCTGCAATAGCAGCAACATACACTTTCAGGGTGGAGGGAGACAGCCTTCGCTCCAACCTATCTTGCAGGAAGGAAAGCACGACTCTGATCGGGCATCCCCTGGGGTCTTTCCGGTGAGAAGAACACCATTCAACGAACAGGTTCCACTTCAACGCATAGAGTCGCCTCGTAGAGAAGATCACCTAAGTCCTCCGCAGATGCCATAGAGTGGCCCTTCACTGAGAACTCCTGCCTGTAGAAACGAAAGGTCCGACCATGGGCTGAAGGTTTGGCAGCAACCGGGGTGATTGATACACGGAGTGTGTCACTCTGCCACGCCCATCTCGGGACTTGGCCGTGAAGCCAGTGCTGAAGCGGCCTCGTATGAAGCAAGCCGAGCGGCGTGCTGCGGCTGCAGATGCCCCAGGAGCCTCTGAAGTCATTTCAGTGGGCCACTGTCCTGCCTTTGAACCAATTCAAGCAGTTCAACACTGACCAATCATTGTCCTCTGTGAGGCATGCTGTTTGGCCGACCGAGTACAGCTCTATATTGAGAAAAGAGGTCCTCTGCGTGGGGGCGAGTTTGCTATTTTCCCAGTTGACTCGAAGCCCCAACTGGCTGAGATGACTGAGCACCACATCCCTGTGTTCGCACAACAGATCTTGTGACTGAGCCAGACGTCGAGATGGTTGAGGACACAAACACCATGTTTTCTCCACTAACTTCGTAAAGACGCGGGGTGACAGGGACAGCCCGAAGGGTAGGAGTTTGTACTAATATGCCCGCCGCTCGAATGCAAAGCGTAGGAAAGGTCTGTGTCGAGACATGAATGTAGACTTCCTTCAGGTCTTCTGATTCTTTATTTATACCTGTGCTGCGGGACGGAGGGTGCAATGCAAATCTTACATGCCAATCTTCATTGGCTCGTTTAGTTTACACTCAAAGGTGATTGGGCTCTCAGGCGAGATCCCAATACGTCGGTGACATCGATGTAACTTTGAATGTGACCAACTGAAAGGGAACCCTTGCATACATATATTTTTATAATTACAATTGTTTCATAAAAGTGTTTCATAATGTGAAGGGCTGCTTATGTGTCACTACAAAGAGAGAAAGTTAAATAAAACATTTTAAAAAAGATATTTCAACATTTCTGAATGTGTCCTTAACAGTTTTACATTTTCAACTCATCAGTATTTATTTGTCACTGAATGATGACCTGCTGAACTTGTCACGCTCACACACAGAGACAGGAGATAATTAAAGTGATCTGATCACAACTTACTCTTATTAATGTTGTCAAATGTTGAGATCCAGTTCATGCAGTTCTTGAGGAAATGTTTGATGAACTGGTTTCGTTCTGTGTGACGATCCCATTTTATTTTGGTTTCTTTGGCTTTGGGGTTTTTATCAATCCACTGCATTGTGGTAGAATTAAAGGATATAAGATCTTCTCCATCAAATCCATATTCATCAAAGACAGTCAGATTCACTGATCCATCAGGAAGTTTCTCCAGTTCACAGCCAATTATTCTCTGAAGAACATGATCTACAATCACAGAAAAAAAAAACCTAATTAGACGCTTACAGTAACTATAATCCCTGATACTAGAAAAGCATGAATCTCACCAGAACACTGTGAGTCTGTGCAGTTTGACAGAGTCCTGATCTGACGTATAAACCAGTTTCTAGAATCAGGAGGATCTGGAGGAGCTTCAGTCCAGTCTTTATCAGTCAGAATCCAGACTCGTTCTTCATTACTGAAGTGTTTGATCCGTCTGTCATCATAAACACACACAGCACTGAACTCTGGGAATGAGTCTGATCTGGTCAGGGCTGTAAACTTGAAGTGGAGGAAGTGTTTCTCTGAGGAACATATGAAACACAAACAACACATTCTCTGTTATCCATTCAAGAACAACAGTGATCAGATGTTTTAAAATCACCATGAAATCAATATGGACATGACTATTTAAAAAGTTAAACACACTAATCTATAAATCAAATAGTAGCTAAAAGTGTCTTTCAATATTTTACACTAGATATTACAAGAAACAAAATCTCCAATATTGACCTTACAATAGTATCATGATACCCTGCAAGTTTAAGTGAATGGAAAGAAGTAACAGACAACCTAGGAAGTGCTTATTGTCCAATACTTTGTAAAATAAATATATAAATCCTAAATGCTGATAATAGAGCTATTTGGAATGAGGTAAAGATATTACACCTTATGAATGGGAGTTTCAAATATTACAAATTCTTGTGACATTTTAAAGCTGCAGTCCGTAGTTTTTCCTCTTTGTCGTCATCTCTGTTCGAAATCTGCAATTGCAGTTATTCGCCGAATTATCAACTTTACGTGGGTTGTGCCTCGGCACGGCACAGCACGGATGAATCCAATGTTTTGAGGAGAATGTGCGGCTGTCAGTCGCCACCGGTGTGGATACTGGCATTCGCAATCACAGATTATACTTTTGGGAAGTATTAGGGGTGGGCGATATCTCGATATTTACGATATATCGAGATATTTTTTAAACTTGATATGGATTTTGACATATCGTATATATCGATATATTGTTTATATTTAATTCTGATTTCGCCAATTTGCTTGTTTGCCTTCTCTGTGCTGTGCTCGCCCCCGCCCTCCTCCGCCTCCTCCGCCTCCTTGCTTTTGTTCCCCCTCCAATCGCGTGTTGTCTCATTCAACCAAGTCCCCCGAGTCCGGTCAGGCACATCAATCTTTCCCCGCCCAGCGAGTGCTTGAAGTGTGTCAGAAACAGCGCGCGCGCGATCAGTTGTTGTTGGTAATTTTTTGTGTAGCGTCGCCTCTCGCCGCATTGCTTTTGTTTGAGGGCGCACTCACACTTGTAGAAACGAGCCTGGCAGCTCGCGCAAGGTCTAGACACGGTGAAAGTTTCCTGATTGTGACGGATGGCCGAATTTACATGACACATTATAAATTAGCATTAGCCTAAGTTACCTATTCTGCTGTAACAGTGCCAAAAAGAAGAGAAGAGGATAAAGGTGGATAAAGACAGAGGTAAAGTGATTTAATGAATGAACAGTTTATCTAATTGCATAGTAGTAAGATACTGTAATTTAATGGCAGTTATTTTACCTTAAACTTTATGCTAGCAGTTGTTCTGAGTTCCCCAGAGGCCCCAGACAGTGTGATTTTGTAACAATCATGTCAATTTTTAGATGCATTTTTTATCACTTTTTTTAAAAAATTAATGTTTTACTCTACAGTTGTGCAGTTTTTGGGGGATATATGGCATTTTTTTTATTTATTTGCCAAAATTAGTAATGATATTTCTATACAGGTTTATTAAAAATAGTACAATATGTATTATTTCTTCCTTTATTTTACAGTTAAATTATTATTTTTGTATACAGGGATTTTTTTTTTTAAATGTCGCAGAAGCACTTTGTTCCTACATGAACAGCCTACCTATTTGCACTTCAATAAAAAAAGACTTTCTGGTATTTGGCATATTTGTTTTTGCAGTAGTTTTTGGGGGGTTATTTTTCCTGTAAAGATATCGAGATATATATCGTATATCGAGATATAGCAAAATATATCGAGATATATTTTTTGCTCCATATCGCCCAGCCCTAGGAAGTATGACCAACATAAGAATTTTCACCGGAAAATGTCAATCTGAACAAGTAAGTAAAATCCACTTTTGTTCTGCCCAACTAAGGGGAAAAAAACATTGTAGTAAATCGCGCTGATTAAATCTAACGATCGCTTATCATATCACATCAAACCGTGCAAATTATACTTTGTTCTCAAATTGTTAATGTTATCAACATCAGCATTGCGTGACTGCATTTAATGCCCTTCCGATGTTATCCTTGTTTTCACACGGGCCGGTTGCAGTCTCTTTTTATCTGTAGCCACTCCGAAGTCCGAAGTCTTTCTCGTTTTACAACGGGTGAATCTCCAGTTGGTGATTGTCGTTTGAATCTTCTCTGGATCCGCCATCAAATTGATAAGTTTAATTATATAAAGTGCTGTGAGAAAAGGCTATAAATCTCCACCTCCAGCATCCTCACACTCATAGTCTACTAGCCGAGACTCTTCTTTATGTGTTCAGATGTGACGTAATGACGCAAAGACGTGCTTGAATTTCCCGTGGAAATCCACCAGTACCACTGGAGTTAAAAACATTATTCAGGGAACTACACTGCGACCAAAATGGTCGCATATGCGACCTTCTGAAATGCCATTGCGACCGTAATTTTTAATGGGTCGCAAATGTATCACTGATTATTTTTGTACCTATGTTTTAGGCAGTATGCTATGATTTACTATGTGCATTTATTAAAACAGAAATGTGTATTTTAAGAATACGTTTTATAACGTGCTCTGAGCATTCAAAACATCAAGTTGGCTTCAGCCCCGCGACCGTTACTTAGATTAAAACGTAGCCTACCATTGTATCAGTGCTGCGCGAGCTCTCTCTCTCACACAAACACGGACGCGCGCACACACAGAGAGAGAAGATAATTGTAAAATGAAAATTGACGGGCTATAGTTTAACATTTAATTTTTAACGTTTAATATTTTAACGTGTGCGTTCCTCAGCGCGTAGCCTACATGTGAAGCTCACATGCACTAAAAGCCTGTCTACCAGCGCCTGGATACTGGACTATCTTTCGAGTCTTATTGTGCTTATACTGTTAAATACACACAAGGTTTACATAAACAAAGTCGGTTATGTCTAAAGTGAAAGCAAACTTGAGAAAACTGAGTAAATCTGCTTGTCAAATGCGTGTATATTAGACGCGTCGCGCGCAACTCTTAAAGAAACAGTAGCAATAGTAAACACTCTGCCGCTTGTCCTTAAAGGGATAGTTCACCCAAAAATAAAAATGATCTCATCATTTACGCACTCTAATGTTGTTCCAAACCTGTATTAATTTCCTTCTAATATTTTTCTAATATTAATATTTTGAAGAATGTGGCTATCCAAACAGTAGCTGGTCCCCATTGACTTCCATAGGAGAAAAATATACAAAGTCACTGGGGTACATCAACTGTTTGGTTACCCACATTCTTCCAAATAACTTTTTATTTTCAACAGACGAAAGAAACTTATTCGAGTTTAAACCAACTTGAGAGAGTAAATTATGACAATTTGAATTTTTAGGAGAACTATTCCTTTAATGTTAATAAAACAACACAATGCAAAGAGAAAATCACTCACTGCTATTGACTGAAGTAGCTTTAATAAGTATCAACGTATAATTTATACAGTGAAGTCTGTTTTGTTTTATTTTCATATTTGTTCATTTAATTACTTTCTTCAGTGCTACTGTTAAACACACCTACTGTAGCTGAAAACAAAGCACTGTTTATTTAATTTGTATATTAAGTTGTGTATGTGTAATGTCTATCTTTGATCTTAATATTTAAAAACAAAGAAAATGACAAATATTTTTATCTTCGCCCGTCTGCCATTTTTTATTTTTTTATTTTGTTATCTAAGGCTTTGTTTTTAAAATATGGACATTAGTTTGGCTGTAATGCTCAGTCACAAAATAGTAAAACCAACATAAAAAAGAATCGTGATAAAATCGTGAATCGTGATTTTCCTGAAAAAAATCGTGATATGATATTTTTGCCATATCGCCCACCCCTAATTGGAATAATAAATTAAGAAGCCTATATTAATTGTACACAATGTTCCTTTTTTTTTTTTTTTTTTTTACTGTTTTATGCCATAACAGCAATATTAATATCGGTTATTATCGGTACAATTTTCACATCGGTGCATCACTACTTAAGAGTTCAGGAGTCTGTGCCAACCATAGCATGTTGAAATCCATTTTGCACTTTATTGTGTACTGTATTTTTTATTGCAGAAAATCTATCCCAACCAATGTTAAAGAAAACAAAAAAAAAAGGCATGTGGTTTAAAAGATGGCAAGTAAAATAAAAAGCACATCTGTATGCAATACAGTTTCATTATTGTTCATTATTATCCAGAGCGGCTTACTATAAATAATTTGTGCGACCAAATCATGTTTTGCGCCAGTAACTGAAAAAGTTAGTAGCGCAAGTGCCACCAGTGGAAAAGGTTAGTGTAGTTCCCTGTTATTACAAGCTTACAGTTTTGAATCGAGCTGTTTTGAACACTGGCTGGTTATGTACTTGCTCAAAAAATGATCTTGAAAAATGAACCCCCAAAAAGTTATGGACTGCAGCTTTAATAAATAGAAACAAATTATAAAATGAAATTGTTAATGTATGATGAAAATATAATAAATCTAATTACATTTTGAATAGGGAGTAAAAATAGGATCTCTCATAATATAAGTATATACTGAGCATTGAAGAGGACTATAGATTATGAATGTGTGATATATAGAGCTGCAGCTAAATCACACTGAATAGAATTCAACACAGAGCTTTAATGAATTAGAATAGAAGCAATGAAAACGACTTAGTTTTTCTCAATTGCTAAAACACTAAAACCCATTGGCTGAACAAAGTTCTCAGTTGCCTGAACTCATTTAGCTAATTGTGCAGTCTGTTGTCAATACCTTAAACCATTTCACATGGTAAAACACAATTTGCAGATCTCACTTAGACTTTTCAGCAAAACTCTAAACACATTCTCATTCTCAAAACACATTCTGCACTCTAATGCACACGTCATCCATACTGGTAAACACAAGAGGCAACAATCAAATACACATAGAGAACACACGTCATTAACTGAACACAACCACTCAAAACTGATTTAACCTGTTTCAAATTATGTGACACAACCAATATAAGCAGTTCAGAGAGAAAACAGGTTGTTGAAGGTGGGAAGGAGAAAGTCTGAGAATGGATAGAAGAAACAATGTGAGAGGACGAGGACGAGTGCGTATGCGAGGTGGGTGACGAGGAGGAGGAAGAGGAGGAGGAGGAGGAGGAAGAGGAGGAGGAGGAGGAGGAGGAGAGCAAGAAAGAGGAAGAGGTGGAGGAGAGGAAGAGGAGGAGGGCAAGAAAGGAGGAGGAACAATATTGCTTGTGATGTCCACAAAGTGCTCAGGCCTGGCCTGACCCAGCCCAAAGACAAGGAGAAGCACACTGATCACTACTCCTTTTATGTTTGTCCCTTTCAGTATTGTATACTGTAGTACAGTGCATTGTAGGCTGTATACTGTACAATGAACACATTTTATGGCCTGAACATTGTGCTTTCCATTTGTTAACAGCACTGACTGCTCAATAGATTTTGACTGGTTGCAGGTTCATATCAACAAAGAACAAGAATTACAGTATCACAGAGACAAAGGACAAGTTTGTGATGCAGGGTACAGTACTGTAAAAATAGGGGTACAAGGAGGAAGAACAAAAAATAAAATTGCAAAGAGCAAAGCAGAGTCGTAATTTCTGATCAGTGTTGAGCTACTATGATAGAACATGTTTTTGTTCATCAAAAGACAATGACGGAAAAATATTAAATTTGTTTCATATGTCCAATATGTTACTAGAAAAAATATGAGTGAGCTTTGGCTTTACATCGCATGCGATCTCGTACAGTGTGAGTTGGTAACATTGCTAAAATCGCACAGAAGTAAAACAAATGATCTCTGCTCTTACCTTGATGCGCATCACTTAGACAAGAGTGAAATATAAGCTCGAACAATACGCATATACAATAATAACTGTTTTTAAACGAGATCTTGTGATCCATCTTTGCCATTTTGCTCAGAAAAGTGCGTTCACTTTGAACATTTTAAACTGTGAAAAGCTTCTTCCTGCCGCCCGCTCATTCTGCTGCATAAACGCCGACGCTTAGGAAACTTATCTAGCCTACATCTAAATTCGATGTCAACAGTCATCAAGCCCTGAACCGCAAGTTTAGTTTTATTTTCCTTTTTACATTGCTTGGTTGCGGTTCAGGGTTTCCGTTGATGATGAGTGTTAATCTAGAATTTGGAGATGGTCCTCACTGCAGAGCATAAAATCCGGGGGGAGGAGTCGGATAAAATCCAACTCCTCCCACCTTACATACCTAAACCTACCAATCTCCACCCCCTGATCCCTAAACCCACCCCTAAACCTACCCATCTCCACCCCTAAACCTACCAATCTCCACCCCTTCCGACTCCTCCCCTCGGATCTTGTGTACTGCATTGAGGTGCTACTGAGAATTTGTGGTAGCCTGCACTTGTTGGCGTTTTTCTACCACAATGGGCGGGCGGCAGCCAGGAAGACGCGTTTCAGTTTAAAAATGTTTGTTTGTTTTTTCGGATTTTTTTTTTTACGTTGCGGATCAGGGCTTCCGTAATTATCTATTTAAAACATGATAACAAACTCTCTCAAATTGTAATGTGTTATTTTTAAATGTGTCATAATGAGTTTAATGCGTTAAATGCACGGTCGGTCTGCTAGCTGCCAACAACCTCAAATGAAAAAGCAAGAGCATCCTTTGGCGAAACAAAAGAACAAAATGGTTCACTTCGTATTTGCATTTAAATGGTGTTCTAATTATTTCTAAATTAAATTAATTGTTATAAATAACCTTAATAAACAAACAAACAAACAAACAAACCGGAGAGCATCTAATGAATAATTTGATCGATTTGATAAAAAAAAAAAAAAAAAAAGAAAGAATTGGTTTATTGAATGTGTCTGGTCAGTGGTCACCATAACCGAATGAGATTAAAATGGTCACGAAACAGTATTTGTAGTTCAATTTACGTCTTTAATTTGGTATATTGATTTAATTTTATCCATCAGGTGTCTCTATATGATGCATGAAAAGAAAGAATTAAGAGGTTTGTGTTTTTTCTGAAGATTAATTTGCACTGATGACCAGAAACATGAATTAAGAAAGTAAATTCAGTAAATTAAATTTGATTTCATGTTGATTTAAAGCATCAGCTGCAGTTTATAACACAATATAACACACAATAACATTCACAAATAATCAATGAGTTTATGAGTTTACACAATGATTACAAATGCATTACAAAAAAGTGCTTTTTCTTTTATAAATGTTGCTTTTATAAACTGTATGTTATTGATAGTTCATATTATAAACAGATTTTAACTGATAATCAGCATTCATGTAAATGAGATCACATCAGTCTTTGCTCTGTAAGGCACGCGTGTAAAAGTCTTCAGACTGTATTTCACATTAATAAACAGCTTTACCTGAGAGTCTCAATACAGCATAATTCATATTTCATCTCTTTAATCTGGATCATCTTTGGCTCACAGTTCTCTTTGGTAATGTCATGTATTTTCCTGTAATTAACACTTAAATCAGCTGGATTTGATCTGATTTATAATCCGGTACATTAAGGTTTTTGTGGCTTTATAATACTGTAAGTTCACAGAGAGTGTCTTGGATGTTCTTGCAGAGTTCACATGTCCCAGAATCCTTTGTGTTTGAATATTGTTCACATCCAGATATGACCTCACTTCCTCTTCCTCCATGTTTCCTCACGTCAGCGAAGCATATTTTCCCTGAAAGCTTAATGATAATGATACATAACGAGCAACTGACATCATACACGTGCTCTTGATACTGAATATTAGTTCATACACTGCAAAAAAGTCTCGTTTTCCAGTACAAATATCGAAACACTCTTAAATCAAGATACATTTACTAGAGAAACAAAAAGACAAAAGATATAAAGTTGATAAATCAAAATTGAGCGAGTTTGTGCAAGACTTAATATCTTCAGTCATAGTGAATCTCCAGTGAATGTGTGCTGATATGAGAGTGTTTAGATGTTTGTGCTGGAAGACGAGACAGAAACACTGAGGAAGAGTTTCCTGCAGTTTAGCTGAGTAAATCCCCTGTCCTGACGCGTGTGAATGTTCCTGCTCCTGTAAAGTGTGCGTGTCACACGTGTGTCTGCATGTCCATGATCAGGCGTTCGCTTTACTTGTGGTCACTCCCAGAATCCCCTGTGCTCGTGATGATGTCAGAGCTGATGATGTCACTGAAGCGCTCCACCACACACTGCGCCGTCAGTCGGGACTCAGGGTCGTGATCCCAGCACTCCTCGATGGTGGAGCTCAGAAGATGGACGCCCTGAACACACACACACACACACACACACACACACACACACACATGGCAGAACCTCAGTGAGAGCCTCACAAACACTTCTGTTTAGTTTCATCACATTTATGGTCATACATTATTACAGAAAAGTCTTAATCATGGGAATTACAATATGGCCTAATGTGATTATTAATCTTCAAAAGGCTGTTATGTAATTAAATAAAATCTTCTGTTGATTGATTATGACTATGTTTACATTATGGTGTTTATATTGAATGTATTGATATATTAGGCGTATATGATCAACTGTTTCAGTCTTTAGTTGTGTCTTCTGCTGTGAGACATCAGGCCAGTGCTGCCATCTTGTGGAACAACTGATCACTGCAAAACAAGGTCAGTGCGCATGCAGTGTGTGTAACAGACAGAAGTGTACGGCGGGCTTTACCGTGTGGTTGCTCCAGCTGGCCGGTATCTCCGGTCTCAGTCGATCTCTGATGACATCATCCTTCATGCTCTCCACACACGGATGCTCCTTCAGCTTCCCGAACGGAGGCTCGTATTCCCGCACATCTGCGCACACACACACACACATCAGTCAAACCTCAAAACATGAGTATTAAACTTCAAAATGTATCAAAGTCTGAGTTTGATTGACAGCTCTCTGCAGAGAGTGGACGGGGACATCACTAGAGAAAGGCATTATGGGAAGTTTTTACAAACACTATTCCTCCTGCATGTACATTCAAATCTGACATAAACGACTTTTAAAGAACAAAAACTTAAACCATACAGGAAGGCATGTTATATTAACTCAGACGAGGTGCTCTATTTCTAAACTTCATCCTTTATAAATTATATGTAATGTTTTTTGTCCAGAAAGTTTATTGTATGTCATTTTCATAATATATTTTCTATTTTTCGGAGATTTTTTGCTATGTTAAAATGACAAGATTTGATCAGTAAATAATAAATATTAATTTAAGCACATTCCTCACATTCTTTCAGCTTAAATTCAAAATAACTCACAATTTCATGTAATAACCCTTTTAATTCAGCTCAAAATTACATTGGGTGTCTATGGAAGCTTGTTTCCGCCACAGAATAAAACATTTTAAAATATAATTGCGACTTTTTATCTCACAATTGCGAGTTTACATCTCGCAATTCTGACTTTATTTCTCAGAATTGCGAGATATAAAGTCAGAATTGCGTGAAATAAAGTCAGAATTGCGAGATATAAACTATTCTGAGGTAAAAAAAAAAAAAAAGTCCGTCTTTTTTCCCCCCTTAGAATTGGACTTTATATCTCACAATTGTGAGTTTATATCTCACAATTCTGAGAAAAGATGTCAGAATTGCGAGATATAAACTCGCAATTATGTGTTATAAAGTCAGAATTGCGTGATATAAAGTCGCAATTGCGAGAAAAAAAGTCAGAATTCTGACTTTATAAGACGCAATTGCGACTTTATATCTCGCAATTCTGACTTTTTTTCTCCGAATTCTGACTTTATATCATGCAATTCTGACTTTATATCTCGCAATTGCGACTTTATTTCTCACAATTGCGACTTTATATCTCACAATTCTGACTTCATATCTCGCAATTCTGAGAAAAAAAGTCAGAATTGTGAGATAAAAAGTCGCAATTTTTTTTTTTTTTCTGTGGCGGAAACAAGCTTCCATAGGTGTCTCTGCCGACCTCTTGTGGAAAAAATATGATATATAACATGATATTTCATGACTCTTGATGGCCTCTTGATATATATCTCTATATGTCATTTCCAAAGTCATTCCTCTTCAGTCTGCATTCAGATACACATAAAGTTTTAGCATTTTTAGTTTGAATTTTGAGCATTTTTAGTTTTTTCAGTGTACTGAAGCATTCCTCACATTCCATTCATTCCTAAGAGGGTCAAATTGATCCTTGAATTTTATAAAAAAAAAAAGATATTGTGTATTCGTGGTTCAAATGCAACTAAAGTCCTGGGCCCGTATTCATGAAAAATCTTAATGCAAAGAGAAACTCCTAGTGACAAAATTCTAAGAAAATTCTTAGAAATGTGGGCGTTTACTCTTAAAATTAAAGAAAAAATCCTAGTAAAGAAAAAAGTACTTCAGAAAGCATCTTAACCCTTAAAAGAGGTCTTAAGGTCAAAATTGTTAGGAGCACGGACAAGGACTTTTAAGAGGCTTAAAGAGCATCTTGCAGGTTAGAAGACCCAACAAGTCAATGTATAGAAAAATAATGTAGGAACTAGATTTTCTTAAAAATTTTTTTATAAATACGCTACAGTGGCTTCTGGAGTCGTTTTTGTGAGAAAATTTTACTTCCGCATCTGAAAATGGGCGTGACGGGCGAGAGTCGTGACGTAGCACGAGGGAGAGCGATCGATTCAAACAACAGGGAAAAGTGGATCGCAATGACATTTCGGACGCTGAGGAAATTGTTGACGGACCACAGCCATACAATTATGAGCCTGCTAGGCTGCCAAGAGAGCAGGGCCAGGATCAATGTTAGACAGAACATATTAGAACTTACAATAACAGAAACTAAGCTTTGATCAGGCGTTTGTCATGCTCATTAATATCCGCCCAGACTAACGTTACGTGATATAACTTAGCGGTTTCTCATCGAGAGACAGAGAGATATTTATTCCTGCTAACATTTTTTGTTCCATAGGTGCTTGTGTGGGAAATGCGAGGCAATGTTTACAGCTGAGGAAAGTCAGTGTTGCAGGGAGGTGGATGCATACTGGGCCTTAGTGGAAAATGCCAAACTTCCATGGTTGCAGTTAGTGTTACTACAGTAAAGACATGGTGAATGTTGCTGATCTGTGGACACTGGATAGTTCGTTCATTCATTGCACAATGTTTATTCCTGGTTTCCACGTCAGCGCTGTTTGATCCGTTAATAACGGAGAAATGTGAATATTTCTCACTAGATCTCGCAGCGATGTTATTACTTCAGTGGCGAATTCAAATGCTTTATTTACTGGATCTCGCAGTTACAGTGTTGCTTGATCAGGCTCGCGCTGCACTGGTCCAAACTGATAAACGGTCCACACAAACACAATAACGAGTGAAATGTGCGCCACAAACGACCGAGTGTGCGGTGACAGACGCGGCAGTGAAGTCTGCTCTCTTCACCTGAACAAAACGCACCCAAGAACGAAAAGCCTTGTTTTTCCTAGAAGGAAAATGATGGACACGATGTCCTGACAGGCTGGATTTTGTGCAACCAGCACAAACACAATAATTTACCATTATGGCTTCTCTAAAACTCGATCTAAAACTTTCTCTGTCGCTCACTACTGCTCTAACTACTACACCCACAATGAGAGCGCTGGCTGAACGCGAGCTCATATTTACCTCGGCATACGTCATATGACGCGTTGCTATAGGGGGAAAGGCGTATTCCAGAGCCTAGCACATTTTCATCAAAATCTCTACAACCAATTAGATTTCATTAGTAATTTCTACATATGTGTTTTTAAAAAACCTCTTCAGACAGTATCAAGTATTAATTCAGTTATAAATTTAACCTGCAAGTTGCTCTTTAAGAGTTTCTTTAGCAGAAAGACGAAGAGGGAGAAGAAATGTGTTGCGGACAATGGATGACAGTGAGTTAATAAGACGCTATAGATTAGATCGTGCAGAGATCGTGTTTGTGACCGATCTTATTAGAGACACGCTAACATCTCCGACACAGCGCGGGAATGCCATAGCACCAGAAATTAAAATAATCACTACATTAAGATATTTGGCAATTGGGAAAATGCAACAATGCAGCAGTGATGATCAGGGGCCGTATTCACAAAGAATTTTAAGGCTAAAAGTAGCTCCTAACTGGCGAATTTAGGAGCAACTCCTAAAAATAATGGGCGTGTCACTCGTAACTTTAGGACTCCTAATTTTTTTGATTAAGAGTAATTCACGAAGCATTTTAGCCCTAAAAGCAGCACCTAAGCCTGGGACAGCTTAAAAGAAGTCGAGAGGACTCCTAACTCACTAAGACCTTCACAAACCGCTTTTTGTGGCATTTCACGTTGCGATGTTTTGAGATGCGTATGCAGCGGCTACAGGAGCTTCCAATCGCGAGGAACAATTCTGCATTGTAGGCATAGGGATGCAATAACGCCACCAACAACAACAACCAAAACTAGGCTACTCATTGCATGTAAACTAATTGTAACGTTTCATTGTGAATCAAATTAAAATGTTCTTCTCTTTGCAAACGTAGGCAGAGGCATATAGTGACAGATTAATCAATAATGTTGCAAAGATTATAAAGACCTCGACTGCTGGGATCTGTGGATCGGGATCAGGTCAGATCTGTGGAGATTCTCCATACTTCCTCATTCAGTGTGTGTGTGTGTGTGTGTGTTTGTGTAGCATGTTGTCGTCCAGTGTGTGTGTGTGTGCGTGCGTGTGTGTGTGTTTGTGTAGTATGTTGTCGTTTTGTGTGTGTGTGTGTGTGTGTGTGTGTGTGTGTGTGTGTGTGTGTGTGTGTGTGTGTGTGTAGCATGTTGACTCTATGGACGGGCTTCATTACCTCCGGTGGCGCTGCATCTTGACACGATCTCCCACAGAACCAGAGCCATGGAGTAAACATCCGCTTGTTTGAAGGACTCGATGTTCTCCAGGTCCATCCGGGACTCCAGCATTTCTGGAGCCATGTATCGCGCCGTTCCCACCTGAGGAACACACAGGGGCGCGGGGACAGGTTTTAGGTTGGGGGTGCTGAGATAGGTTGGGTACGTCACCACTTTTGAATAAGAAACAATATCAAGACTATAAAACTTGTCAAAACTCTGCGAATCACAACAAGCGTATCTGTTACCCCTTTTCCACTAAAAAAGAACTGGTTTGGAGCTGGTGCTGGTTCAAAGTTGGTTCAACTTGCGAACCTTCTCAGAACCTGTTTGTTTTTCCACTGACTAGAGAGCCCAGCGAACGACGTCGTTACGTCACTGTGTGCATTGCCATACGTCTTAGCTTTCCCAGAAACACTTGCGCCAACTTCAAGCATTACAATAACAATGGCGGACTACATCGTCTTTCTGCAAATGTTTCTCCTGGGTTTGTGATCCTATATTGGGGTCAGAAGAAGACGTTTAGAACACATTTGTGCTGCTCGTCTGGATTACTATAGACGGAGGTTACGCTCGAGAAGAAGTTCGACAATACCCCAGCCCCCGACGTAAGCATAGAACGGTTAAGAACGGTTCTAGTCCAGCAAAGAGTTGGTGCCGCTTTGGAACCAATTTTCCTGGCCGAGAACCGGTTCTTTGGCTGTCGAAACACAAAGAACTGGTTTGCGAGTGGGCACCGGCTCCGAACCGGCACCAGCACTGCCTTGGTGGAAAAGGGGTAAGAGAGAACACTCATTTAAACAGCGCACACACTCGTCTCGAGCCTGACTGCACATCACATTTTTGACTTTATTGATACTAATTGATTTTAATCGTAATGCAGGACCGGACCGGTCTTCGGGACATAAATTAACCCTTTAAAGAAAAGGGTTATTGTTCTGTTTACAGTGTCATATACAATAAAAGAGCCTGCACAGCGACAGGACAGAAATGAACACAAACAACCGCCTAACGTTACCTTACACAACACTGACCGTGGACTTGCGCTCAGGAGGTTTTTTTGTTGTTGTTGTTTTTTCGTCTAGACAAATTCTATCCACGCACACACAATATTATCACTCTGCGCGTATGTTTAAAAAAACATATTTTAACATATAAATAACTCTTTTTAAATAGCCCACTTAAAGTGTTTATTACAAATAAATGACTAAATGCTAAAAATTTATAAATGTTAATGAAAAAACATTTGCGTTGCATTTACAATCCTGTGAAAACAGGGGAAGCAGGGAAAGAAGGAACACGTCCTTCATCGGATCAGCAGCAGAAAAACTCACATAATCAACTTATACTGAACTTCTGTCACATTATTGATCAATTTAACTTTGTTTAATGCTAAATTCATTTTAATATAATTACAGACTTTTATTTTGAAATGTTTCCTTTCCAGCAAAATACCATTGCTATATTTTTATTGGATACATGGAATAAAAAAAATAAAAAAACATAATTATTGTTTATAATGAAATACATTCACTTTCATTTTGTCTTTCTAAATGAAAGAAAAGCAGGATTTGTCTCAGTCCTGCACTCTCAGTTCAGTGTTGTGCCGTGTCATTTCCTCTTTATTATAATGCTTTGATCTTTCTGACATCATAATCATCAACACTGAGCATGTGTGTAAAACAGTGTCCGTTTCTCTTACTCTCTTTAACATTAGTTCATTATTTTTACATGTACACCGAACACTTCAAGCTCAATAATTCTCTAAAAAACTCTGAAAACATAACGGTTATTGTATTTAAAGCGAATAAACATTTAAATTATTGCTATACATGAGTATTTGTAATTTAAATGATTTGATCAATTACTTATTTATTAATTAATTTATATTTTATGATTAATTACATTTTAACTATATATATATATATATATATATATATATATATATATATAATATATAGTTAAAATTTAATTATATATTAAATTATATTAAATATATATATAATTTTAACATTTAATGTTTTTAAATATATATTAATCTAAAACAATATATATAGTTTTAATTCAGATTTTATTATAAATAATTTTACATTTTTAACCATTTTAAATTATTCAAATTATACTTTTAAAATAAATTTTAATATTATTAAACTAAATAATATATAAATAATTGTATCATTTTATAATATATATATATATATATATATATATATATATATATATATATATATATATATATATATATAAATAATAGATTAATGATACATGAATCTAATATATACAAAGTTCACACATTAAGTTTTGTAATTGTACTGTTTAGCCTGAAGGTCCTTGATTTCACCACTAGATGGCGTCATTTCAGCCCATGATTACTCGCCCTTTGTTAAATGGCTGTCCTTGTAACACTCTCACCTGAGTGAATTACTCTTATAATCAGCCATATTTAACGCCTCGCTGCCCTTTGCTCTTGCTCAGTCCTGAGTGCTGTCATTCTCAAAGATTTTGGGTTTGAGATTTTCCTGCCAGACTAAGTTTTTGTTCCCTTTTTTGTGGACTGTAGTCTCCTAGATTTCTCTCTCTGGTCTGATATTTAAGCAGAGCTCTTCAGTTTGTATTGCCTCCCAAGGACTGTTTTTTGAATGTCCCTGTATCCCTAAAGTACAGCCAAAGAGTGTTGCTTATGATTATGTTTCCCCCCTCTGAAGTAAAGAGCTGAAAAACTCAGACTTAGGGTGTCATTGTTTCTAACCCTGAGGCATGTGACCGCTCTCACCTGTCCGCTGTTGGCCAGCTCCTCGGGAGACGTGTAGGTATCGAGTCTCAGACTGAGGCCGAAGTCGCACAGGCAACACGTGAGGTCTGACTTCACCAGCACGTTTGAGCTCTTCAGGTCTCGGTGGACGATGGCCACTTTAGCTCGTCCACACGGCGTCCGGTCGGAGTGAAGATGAGCCACGCCCCTCGCCAGCGAACCGCCCAATCGGCACAGCTCGTCCCAGCCAATCACGTGCTGCGACAGGAAGTCCTGCAGGTTTCCTCGCTCCTGATAGGCCGTTATCAGCCAATACTGTCGCGCCGCTTTCCGGTCCTCGGCGGTCAGAAACAGCAGGACGTTCTCGTGCCGAAGCTCCGCGTCGGAGTAAATATCCCACTCGGTTTTCCACGAGGCGTATTCCTCGTACGGGAATATTTTCACGGCCACCGTTTGGAAGGATTGACTAGCGTGTTTGAGTTTGGCTCTGAAGACCTCGGCGAACCGGCCCTTCCCGACGGATGAGTCCAGCTGGATGGGGAGAAGCTCCAGGTTGTGGTTCAGGGTGTTGTCGGACCGGTCGTCGTCGTTCATGATGATGATGGCGCGGGTTTCGCTGTCCGTGTCTTTGGTCGCGGGCGCTTTGAGTTTGTGCTGCCGACACGCGCAGTAGACGTAGAGGAGCGAGACCAGCAGGACCAGCGCCACCACTGAGGGAACCAGAATGCCCAGCAGCAGAGACGGCAGCTTCGGCTCATCCGGCCCGGGAGAAACCGGATCCGCACCTGAAGACAAGACCACAATTACCAATCCTACTTTTATTGGAGCAGCTTCACTGCTTTTCTTTATTTATTTATTAAAGGGTACCTACTAGGGATGGGTATTGACACAAATTTCACAATTCGATTCGATTTCGATTCCCATTCGATTTGATTCAATATTGATTATTTTGGATATCAGGTACAATACATGGCAAATTTCAAATCTTTTAACAAATCTCTTAACTAATGCTGTAAACTATGGGAGTCAGTTGGCTTCATTATCCTACTATAATATTGAAGGTAAAAATGAACTGATTTGTATAAAAACTTAAAATTACACTTTTATTTATTTTTATAATAATAAAATTATATGAAATATGAACATTTAAATGGTGGCTGTCATAAAAACTTGCTAGATTTATTCAAACATGCATTAAAAATTGAAGAACATTAAAAATTTTAATGAATATGTAATATGGTGCATATATTTAGCAAAATGCTCCTCTCTGGAGTTAATTTTTCTAGTTGACTGATGAGTTTATGGTCACTGGATATGGTTTTTCAGAGGTAAATGTGACGTTACATGACATTGTTTATAAGCCGTTTTACTGACGTCTTTCCACGATTGAAACACTGATTGAGCGATTCCATGTGACATGATACGGATTTCAACAAGTTATCTTTTAACACACTTTCAGATGCTCATTCATGTTTATTTCGCGCTGTAACTGGTATTATTAAGGCAGAAGAGAAGATCATGTGCTTCTCTCAAGCGATCTCACGCCACAGCGCCAAAACGGTATTTATGTTTTGAATTTCGTAAGCAAATGGACGTAATTTGAAATCTGAGACTTTGTTTCATATCAATAATAACAAAGCACAAAGATTACTGTGATTTATTTGATGGGATGCACGCAACAATGTTCCATTCATTTATCAACTGAAAACAGGATGACTAATCGATTCTTGGGATTTAAGAATCGATATCAGTTCGTAAAAATGAGAGTCAATAAAAATCGAGAAATCTATATTTTTTACCCAGCCCTAGTACCTACTATGCCCCTTTTTAGAAGATGTAATATAAGTCTCAGGTGTCCCCATGCGTGTCTGTGAAGTTTCAGCTCAAAATATTTCACAGATCATTTTTGAGTGGAAGGAAAAACATGATGTTTTTGTGCATGTATCTTTAAATGCAAATGAGCTGCTGCTGCTCCGCCCCCTATCCAGAAGAGGGCGGAGCCTTTACAGCTCATGCCTCCGATACTCTGCCCAAAACTAAAACATCTGTCTGGTTTTGATGATCACCTCTATCGCAGTCACGCTCACGTGACGTTTCAGTTCTTCATCATCATGAAAGTTTATAATCTGCATGCGTTTTAAAGCCATGTCAGTTTAAACGTCTGATATACGGTTTTCTGAGCGCACACACATAAGAAGCACGCACACAGAAAGCTGGACGTCAGACGGAGCGTCCTGTGAGTATTAAAGCATGTTCTCTTTAACATCTTATTGAGCTTAAACTGTCAAATACACACAAGGTTATGTCAAAAACACACAAAGTTCACATCAACACAGTCAGTTATCACTGTGAACGTAAACAGCAGGGAAAGAAATCGCATGTGTGTATTAGATCTGTGTATTAAAGTGACAGCAGTGTAATTTACAGTAACTCCTGAAATATATATGCTGTTAAAGGGATAGTTCACTTTGAAATTAAATTTTGGTATGTTTTAGCTTACCTCAAGGGCATCCAAGATGTAGGTGTCTTTTTTTCCACAGTAGTTTCAATTTTGATATTTTTAGGTCAAACCGTTCTTGTCTGTCAGTCATTTCATGCAGGTCGATGGTCACTGTCTCAAAGAGCATGCACAAAGAAGTCCAAATGAAACAATTCCCCATCGTCCAAATTAAACAATTCCCCATCGTAAGTACACATTGATGGCCTAAGACACGAAACGAGCGGTTTGTGTGAGAAAACGAACGCGCGCTTCCTGGTGTGTGATGTGTGCGCGCGTTCTGGCTTAGTCTGCGCAAGCACCGGAAAGTGTACAAGAGGTAAAAACGATATAAATACTGTTCGTTTCCTCACACAAACCGCTCGTTTCGTGTCTTAGGCCATCAATGTGTACTTACGATGGGGAATTGTTTCATTTGGACTCTGTGCATGCTCTTTGAGGGGGTGACCATAGACCTGCATGATATGACTGACAGACAAGAACGGTTTGACCTAAAAATATCAAAATTGAAACTACTGCGGAAACAAAGACACCTACATCTTGGATGCCCTTGAGGTAAGCTAAAACATACCAAAATTTAATTTCAAAGTGAATTATCCCTTTAATATGAATAACACAACAAAAGAGAAACAGAAAATCACTCACTGCTCTGTAATTATGTACAGGAGAAGGCTCTATGTTTAATGTGTCATCAATGAAAACAAGGCTGTGAAAATTCAAAAGAGCAGCTGAAATCACCATTTCCAAGATGCTCCAAAATATTTCCATTAAGAGTTATTTTAGCATCATACTATCATAGCTTTTGTTAATATTTTGAATTAGATTTTATTTTTTATATCTTCTGTTTTCATTTAAAAAATGAAAGGTTCAGCAATTTTGTTTTGTTTTTGTCATCTTTATTATTTTTAAAAATGCCAGTATAGTTTTTATTAAGTTTTAGTTTTTAGTTGTGGTTTATTTTTTTCTAAAAAAATTAAAGAATATAAACTTAATTCCAAGGAAAAACTATATTATTTTTTGGACTCCATTGTCTGAAATATTAGATATTCGTTCTTGTTTTAAGCACAAACTCACTTCATTTTGATCAGTTTTTTAGTAAACAAACTTAATATGAATGTCCTTTTGCATCTCAAATCTTGATTTGAGAATGTTTATATATTTGTAATGGAAAACAAACATTTGAATGAACAGACGTTTTGATCTCAGAGATATTTTCTGCAAGATAAGTTTCCTCGCAGAGTCACATGATGCGGCTTCCTGTTTAACAAATCTAAATCTAGATTCTAGACATTTCTGGGGAAAAAAAAGAAAACATCGTGAGTGATGCTTTT
Source organism: Vimba vimba (assembly GCA_022828995.1). Lineage (NCBI taxonomy): Eukaryota > Metazoa > Chordata > Actinopteri > Cypriniformes > Leuciscidae > Vimba > Vimba vimba. Next base: position 40,431,050 of record CM040824.1, read on the forward strand.
CCTTCTGCAAAAGCCCCTTGTTACAGTAAAACACAGAGTGATGTGCAGCACAACACAACCGCACGTGTGCAGACACACACACACACACATAACACATGGCTATAAAAACAACCAGATGATCTTTACACACAGACAGGAGGAAACCACACGTCTGAAGATCCACACACACACACGCATATTTCATAAACACTTCAGATGACCTGCGTAAGTCTTAAGATTATCAAGAACGTGTCTTAACCTCATTATCTGACAGACTGTGTCTGTATAAGGGGTGTCACAATATATCACAACACAACACACAACACAGTGAGAGAGATCAAGCATATTCATCTAAAATAATTCTGTATTTTCATCTTCAGAATCATGAATATTGTTATTCTGGTGTCTCTATTGTCCTGTGCTTTGGGTTTCAGCACAAGTCCAAGCCTGTTCATTTACACACACAATGTAATATCAAATTAGCATTTTAATCAACAGTATCTATCTATTTATCTTTTAAATGCTGAAAATTAATTGAATGCATCCTAAATGAATAAAAGTCTGACCGACCCCAAACTTTTGAAACTCAGGCCTTGTTTATACTTTCGCCTGACTCCGCCTCCACAGCGCGAGTCTCCCCAATCGGACGAGGCGTTTATACGCGACGCGCTCGCCGTTGTGCTATTCTGTGAAACGACAGGGGGCGACTCGAGTAATTGTCCGAGTCTAAACCATCAGGAATCAGCGGTGAGAAGAAGAAAACTACACACGTGACGATGTTTATTTTAGTACACCGCCACCAATACCACACTACACAAAGAATCGTGTAAAACCCAGTAAACCCTGAGATTATTACTCATGACATTAAAACTAAATATATGGATATGAGAACGTGCATACAATACTAAATTAACAATATCTTAAATATTTTCTAATTTCACTAAACATTTCATTAAAGCTACACTGTGTAGGATTTTCTCCCATCTAGCGGTAAAATTGTTTATGACTACCAACTGAATATTACTTTCTAGCCCCTCCCCTTCCGAGGGCGTTTTAACTCCTACGGCGGGCGTATTACTTCAGATCTGCCGGCAGTCGCGAGTAATCTCCCCCTCGCATTCGTCACGGTGCCACTGAGTGTAAAAACATGAAAAGCGAAGCTTGAATTTCCAGGTATGTCCCTCTTTGGCTAATGTATTTTCAAGATGGAGGCGCAACATGGCTGCCGCCAGTCGAGCGACTCGCTCGTGTGTATTCTGAATAGCAGATTCTACGCTTACGGGAATACTTAATTAGTTGGTTGAAGTAATTACACATTAATGAGCACATATCATTTTGATAGAACAAAGTGTTTTTTGCTAAGAATCAACTTTAATTACACAGTGTAGCTTTAAGTTTCGTGAACATTTTTATTACCGTAAACATGGACCTTTATGTTCATTAAAAATACTTTTTATGCTATTGTATCCTCATTTTTTAAATGCAAGCAACTCATTTAGACGTGCAATTTGGGTGCCGGTGTGGTGAGAAGTTCGAACTCGGCCAGATTCGGCTCGAAGTCGTTCATCTTCCGATGCGGAGCCGCGCGCGCCGTTACAAGAAAAGCCGCGCACACCGGCAAGCGAAATGGGGTCTTGCGCACCCAACGGACGTGGCGAGTTTAAACCTAGCTTCATTCTCACCAGCATCGGTCAGATAAAAAGGGTTTTCTCACAGCGATGTAGAAGAAGAACCATTTCTGGTTCCTCAGAGCCTTTGAGTTTTGTTAAGGTTTTTTTGTTAAGGTTTTCTGTCTCCATTCTGTCACTGAATGAGTTTTGGTTTATTGCCAGTGTCACTTTTTTCACGAGCTGCCTTGACTTGAGAGTGTGTAAGAGCCTGTGAGACTGACCGTCAGTGAAGATGAGCTGGCCGTTACACTCCTCTTCATTACAGGAGCAGACATACTCATCCTCTGTGCCCTTCACTCGCTTCATCTTACAAACGCTGCTGTTGTAGTCCTTCAGGAACTGACCGCGAAACGGCAGCGCTGGGTCGTGACACAGCGTCTCGATGATCGCGCTCCCTTCGTTTCTACTCCTGAAACACAACATCGACATCAGGAGATTAGGACTATCATACTTTAATATTAAAGCTGCTGTCTGTGACCTTTTCACTCTACTAAAGCATTAAAATACCATAATATGTTTGCATATATCGAGGAACCATACGAAATTAACATTCTCGTTTCTCTGAAAAACACTTCTACAGCCAGTTACTTTAATGTGCGTTTCCAGGCTGGAATGTGTGTTATTATTTTGGTGTGTGTGATAATGTATGTTGCAAATTGTCCATTGCACTCGTTCCTGTTGCGTTTGCTCGAACTGGAGACCCGTGTAAGCGTCGAGTCTGTGGAGGCGGGAGAAACGACGATCTCAGATATTTTGAATTTAGATTAAGGGTGTGCACGAATATTCGAATATTCGATCTGTAATTATTATTCGAAAAATAAAATACCATTTGAATTTTACAACGTTGCTTTGCTGGCCGTAAATGCAGTGAATCCATGATAAATCCCAAGCACTGACTCGCAGTTATAATGAAATGCACTGGGTTGTGCTGTGGAGCGTGTTAACAAGTTGTTTGTATTTGATCACATGTTGTCGTCTGCCTCGCGGAGTTTGGAATTACAAAATGAAATTACTATTAATCTATTATCTATTACTATTAATCTATAATCTATTAGCAAAATGATTTTGAGACATATACTTCATTTAAGTTTAGTTGAGGGAGACAGGTTTAAGAACAGAAAACGCAAAGTGCTGTTAGAAACACCGTTATCCGTGTGTGTCTCTGAAACGTCTGTCAGAGCATAAAGTGCTGGCGGTGCTCCTGCATGTGGAGATTATTGTTTTTCTCAACATAAACGTGAAACTATATAAACACGATAATCATTATGACTCGAGTGTATGTGTACGTTCTGTACGATATCTGGCGCTGTCTGCTTTATCAGGCGTTTCCGTTCGCGCTGCTTGAGCTTTAATGCTTTTGTTCTTTATATTTTGTTTACACATAGGTCTACTGTTTAATGTTTTCAACTAAAAGAAAACTTTAACATATATTGTAAGCTTGTTCTGTTTATTGCCTAATCGTAAAGCTTCTTCAGAAATGGTGACAAAAACTTACACTTAAAAAATAACATATTTTTCGTTAAACGTCATTTTAATAAACGAATATTCGATTTTTATGAGCCCGAATATTCGAATGCAATATTTTTGAAAAACGCCCATCCCTAAACGCCCATCCCATCCCAGACTGCACCTTTAAAGGAGACGCAATTGAGAAGTCTCTGCACCTTTAACCTGTTGATTAGCTTTTATTTACTCGTTTTGAGATGATACATGTGGACGATTACCAGAAGTGTGTCCATTTAAAAATCCACCATGTCAGTCAAACATATATACTATATGTTCAAGGGCTTGGGGTCAGTGAGATTGTTTGTGTGAAATAAATTAATACTTTTATTCAGTAAAATCATTAAACCAATCAAAAGTGAAAGTGAAGACATTTTTATAATTTCACAAAAGATTTATATTTCACATAAATGCTGTTCTTTTGAACTTTCTATTCATCAAAGAATCCTGAAAAATAAAATGCATCAGTTTCCATCAAATTATGAACTGCTTTCAACATTGATAATAATCCTAAATGCTTCTTGAGCATCAAATCATCAAATTAGAATGATTTCTGAAGGATCATGTATATATATTACTATATATTCACATAGAAAACATTGTAATAATATTGCAGATTTTTGCACTTATTTTCATTCTCAGAGTTTGGCTGGAACTATTTCCCGCGGGATTAAGCGGAAGTCAGACAGGATTTCCTGAATCACAGTGAAACCATTTCCTGATTAACAAAGTCGTGGTCGACATTCGGTCATTCAGGCTGGAAGAACACACAGAGTTCACATAGAGTGAACAAAACTGAAGAACAAGCGTCTGACAGCGATGATATTTACAAAACATTTTACATGTTTTTTTTTTGTTTTATCGGAATGGTGCGAAACTTGGTTATGTTTTGGCACTTGCTGTGTGAACACACACACACACAAAAAAAGTCATGTCATGGACATGATTCGAACAGGCTAAATGGTCCTGAAAACAATAGTCACACTTGTGCTCCTCGCGGTCAGAAATGAGCGGGGCACGAATTTCATCTAGTGGAAACTGTCGGTACTGCACTTTTTGAGATATAAAGCTCACATTTTGAACACAACTGGTTTAGATTTGTGGCTTTGATTTTCTCACAGTTTTAGAGTAAAATGTGCTTTTGAAAATATATAATAAATATATAAAAAAAAAAATTTTTGAAAATATATAATTGAAATATAAAAACTGAAAATAGTATTTTTGCAAATTTTTCATAAACTTTTTTTTTTTTTTACTTCAAAAACGTTTTTCACTTCTGCGATAATCTGCCAAGTATCGTCTTTGAAAAGAGATCAAACTTAAGTCTGCTTTAAAACATTCAAGATTTACCACAGTTTAAGTTTGTAATTTACAGGTCTATGCTCAAAAAGAGAATAAATGGATTATAAATACAGCGTAAATATAATTAAGTACCATAAAATCCCCTAAAAATACAAAATATTAAATAAAAAACATTATCAAACTAAAATATAGTATACTCATTTCATTGAAAAAAAAATAATAAAAAAATTCAGTCATTTTTGACCGGCACGCAAGAGCACCAGAGGGTTAAATGATAAATAACAATCAAACAACAAAAGACAATGAGAAAATCCACTTGCTCTTGACTGAATAACTTTTGTAAGTATATTTGTAATGTATATTTTATTAATAAAGTTAATAATAGTTATTTAATAGGTTTTTAGGAATCGATAAGCAGGATCGAATCAGATTCATTCAAATTAAAATGATACCTAGTAACGCATCATCATGGATAATGAATATGGTAATCATTCAGTAGCATGATATATTTCAAGTTTTATTAATTTTGTTGCGTTTTTGGTTTCAGTTAAAGGTGCAGTGTGTAATATTTAGGAGGATCTGATGACAGAAATGCAATATAATATCCATAACTATGTTTTCAGTATAAAGACCTTACATAATGAACCGTTATGTTTTTATTAGCTTAGAATGAGCGATTTCTCTCTACACACACCTCGGGTCCGCTTACACCGACATGTTTCTACAGTGGCCCTGAGCGGACAAACGCATTTCGTCACTATGTTGTTCTTCATGCAGAAAAGCGAATAAAACACTGACACAATGATGAACAAGTAACAATAATATTCACAATAACATATCGTTTAACAGCATAATTAAGTAAACCTAATTTCTTACTTTATCTTTGTAAAGAAACCTCATTGCTGAACTGGCTACTCTCTGCTGTCTCAGACGACGACATCACTTCCTGTCGGCCACCATAACTTCTGTTGGCTGCAATTCGCAACATCGCCACTAGATAAATACACACTGCACCTTTAAATATAATAAGCAGCTTCTCAGAAGTTTCTCCTGAGATAAAGACTCACGATCTCACGTGTGTCTCCGCTAGAGACTGAGAAGACATCAGTGTCTGAAACTGAGCTCAGATTCAGTCGATCTGGAAGTGTGTGTACACTAGATTAGCGTTGACGTACCAGGAACTGACGCACACTTGCTTGGGTTTCTCGCAGATCGCTGAGACATTGCAGGAGGATTCGCAGACGCCGGTGCCGTTACAAACCGTGGATTCGATGTCGCAGAACTTACAGAGCTGAGGGAGCTTGAACGGCATAATTCCTGATGGAGAGAGAGAGAGAGAGAGAGAGAGAGAGAGAGAGAGAGAGAGAGAGAGAGAGAGAGAGAGAGAGAGAGAGAGAGAGAGAGAGAGAGAGAGAGAGAGAGAGATATGAAATGCCAACATGCACACAAATACATATCTATTCAGTGCTGATAATATTATAGCATATTTTTGCATAGGAGACCACATACACTGCACTCACATATGACTAACTCCAACACACACACACACACACACACACCATGTCTGCACTCACAAAACTAACTCCGACACACACACACGTCTGGTTCGCTATCTTTGTGGGGACTCGATAGTCGTAATGGTTTTTGTACTGTACAAACTGTATATTCTCTCTCCTTACACTAACCAGACCCCTAAACCTACCCATCACACACACACACACACACACACACACACACACACACACACACACACACACACCTATCTCATCCTCCTTTTCAGTGTGTTTGCTCAGCAACAGGCGCTCGTTGCAGTCGCGTCCCGTACAGCCACACACACGCAGGGTTTTTCTGATGCTCAACACACACTCCGAGCCGCTGTAATCCTGCAACATCACACCGCGCAACGCTAGCGCGGGGTCGTGACACATCGTCTCCACGGTAACCATCCCGGCCTCCCTCCACCTGGACGACAGAGATCAGGATCATGCACCTTTATCATACACTTACATTATAAATATGATATATTTATTATAAACATTCCTTTACTGGAAATATAATAAACATTAACAGAAATAAAATAAAATATAAAAGGCTTTAAATTTAAAACATTTCTAAGTTTTAACTTGATGTTCTAAAATAACAAAAATTGAAATAAAAAGTAATAAACTATATAGACGCATTTACAAAAAAAACTATAAAAACACAACATTTATAAAACAAACTACAATTAAAATGGAAAATATAAAAATTAAAACTCAATACACAATAATTAAATAAAATATTAAAAGAAATGAAAAACTAAAGTTCTAAAACTTTAACTAAAATTAAAATGCAAATTGGAAAGATTAATATAAAATAATGAAATCTGAGTTACTGTCACAGTGAGATGTTGATCATTAATTAGTGCGAGTGCTTTCACATGTAATTTAAAACACAGTAAAGCACAGTATTTACTACGGTAAGAGAAATAGTAGTGTCCTGTGTCAGTAAAGCTGCTGTAAAGCTCACTCTGCTGTGAAAGCTAAACAAGCTCACGATGCACTTCTCTTCCCATAATGCAGCAGTGTACAGGTTAGTGTGCGTCCATTAAAGATCGATGTAAGGTGACCAGCGGTGTGTGTAGAGAGAAATGGCAATAAAAACATAACGGTTCATTCTGTAAGGTCTTTATACACCACTGAAAACATAGTTATGGATATGATATTGCATTTCTGTCAACAGATCCTCCTAAATATTACACACTGCACCTTTAAGAAAGATGTTCAGGGTTTGGGACGTGTTCATTTCTCTGAGCTTTACTCTGTGGTGTGAAGAGATGAGATCGTGTTTGAACACGTCAGTGATTCATGATGTGTGTGTGTGTGTGTGTGTGTGTGTGTGTGTGTGTGTGTGTGTGTGTGTGTGTGTGTGTGTGTGTGTGTGTGTGTGTGTGTGTGTGTGTGTGTGTGTCGTACCAGACAGCGGCGCAGACGTCCTGTGGATTCGGGCAGACTCTCGATACGCTGCAGTTTGGGATGCACTGATTGGATCTGCAGGCGGCTGGCCGAGGGTCACATGACTTGCACTGACTGTGCTGATTGGCTGAATGGAGCAGAGCTGATGCACCTGTACAACACACACACACACACACACACAGATCAGGGGTCAGATAAGACTGTATCTGCAAACTAGCGATTAGTTACGGCTAATCAGTCCTAACTCTTCAGACCAATCTCTCTTCTAAACATGTTATGACCAGTCCAGAAAAAAACTGAATGATATAATGATATATCTGTCTATCTATCTCTCTCTCTCTCTCACACACACACACACACACATTCTCTCTCTCTCTCTCTCACACACACACACACACACACACACACACACACACACAGTCTCTCTCTCTCACACACACACACACACAGTCTCTCTCACACACACTCTCTCTCTCACACACTCTCTCTATCTCTCTCTCTCTCACACACACACACACACACACACACACACACACACACACACACACACACACACACACAGTGAACAGATACTCACACACACAGTGACACTCTCACACACATACATTCATTCTCTCTCACACACACACACACACGCGCGCACACACACACACACACACACACACACACACAACAGATACTCACACATACACAACAGATACTCACACATACATTCATTCTCTCTCTCTCTCTCACACACACACACACACACACACAACAGACACTCACACATACATTCATTCTCTCTCTCACACACACACACACACACACACACACGCACGCACACACACACACACACACACACATTAACATAGAAAGCACATGCATGTTTCTGCTCTGTATTGTACAGTGATTATACACACAATGCAACTGGACTCTTTAAATGTGTGAATGCACTAGACACAGTGACTCAGAGCAGAAGTGTTGTGTCTATTAGTGAGTGATGTTGAGAGTTAATGTGATTTACTGAGAACTAAAACTTTCCTGCAGCTCAAACAGTGGAGCGTTGGCACTTGCGACGCAAAGGTCATGGGTTTGATTCCCAGGGAAAGCGAGAACTGATAAGAGTGTAAATGTGTATCTTGAAACGCAATGTAAGTCGCTTTGGATAAAAGTGTCTGCCAAATGTAAATGTAAAGATCCCCCAAACAAACTCAGCTGATTCAGAGCAAACGTGAAGAAGAGTGACGTGAGTGTGTGACTCCAAACACATGCTTTAATTTACACTGAGTTTGATCATCTCAGGATCTCATGATGTGACGTCTCAACATTCAGAAACTGCGTCTGCCAGGATCATAAACGCAAACACATGCGATGAGAAACACACACACACACAAACACACACACACACACACACCCACACACACCAAAGCCCAGAAACAGTATGAAACACCTCATTGAATCTGAATACAAACAAACAAGCTAAAGGTGCATTAAATGGATAAGGACTTATATTTTGTTTTATATACTGTTTATTTTATATTACATTATATTATCGTAGTGGTTGCTGTTGTGGCATCTACAGGTTTCAGAAAGGTCAATGCATATTAATATCCATGAACTATTAATCTAGTATTATTAATACAATTATGTGACATATCATCATAGTTAATAAATATGGTAAACATTCAGCATTGTGTTATATATATATATATATATATATCAGTGTATTATGCAGTGTTATGGAGATACTATTATAATTGTTATTAATATTTTGAATTAGTTTTTATTTTTATATTTAACATTTTTATGTTAATTGTAAAGTTTTAGTTATGTTTTTGTCATTTTATGACTACATAGTTTTAATTATATTAGTATCAAGTTCAACTAAATGAAAGTGAGAAAAGCTGCCTTTGGCAACTAGCTGAAATAAAATAGATTTATAGATTGAATAGATTGAAATAAAATAGACATGTATTATATTAAAATATTATTTCAAGTTATGAAAAAGTATTTTATGGTTTTAGTTAACTATAATAACCTATAAAATCAGACACCCTTCCTGTACCATGATACCATCACAGTAGTAGTTTAACTGTGCTGTTTTTTTTAACTCATAGTAGTTTGTTTTACTGTAGTAACAACTCACTCCCAAAACATTACATAATTTACATGTGAATTTATTATCATTATAAATGTCAAAGTAGTAAAGAAAAACAGAAAGAACTAATAAAACAGGAACATAATTTGATGAGTTCGTTTCATACAAACGCACACACACACACACACACACACGAGGAAATGTCAACCAGACTTGTGTTCAGAAAGAGAAGCTTATGATCAATCTATTTACACCCCTAAACACCGAGTTTGACGCGACGCTTCCGTCATCGCGTCGCGCTGTGGTAACGAGACTGAATAAGCGGGATCTCACTCACCAGACATCAGACACACGAGAAGAACCGAGCCGAAGCCGACAGAACCGAACCGCTCCATCACGGCTCAACGCGTCGCGTCGCGTGTGACTCCGGATCAACGCTCTTATATATTACACCAAGCTTATACCGGCGCGCGCGTCTCGTTCTCCTCCTCCATCTGAGAGGAAACGCGCAGACACGCGCTTAGTCACACATGAGGCAGGAAATGTTCAAGAGGAGGAAGCGTCTCTTTTCCTGCTTTACTTTCTCAAAACTGCTAACTACTGCCTGTGTGTAAATACATACAGCACTCACTAACTAGACAACACCTTTGGTATCTCGAAAGCTGGTAAGCACACTTCATAGACAGCATTTCTGGACATCACAGTGAGCTGCCTACATGACATTTTTAGGCATCATAGTTTTAAAATCTATTGAGTTTCCTATATAAACAATATTTCTTGGAATAATCGTCTCAAATAGTGAAACATCATAGTCTCTAGACACAATTCTAGGGGTCATAGGCTATAGTCTCAAAGTTCAGTGAGTGATTTTCTTTTTCTTTTGTTCTTTGATCAACATTAATGGTAGCAGCGAGTATATGCTGTCAGTGCTCTGATTCAATACACATAGGCTTACTGTTTTTCTTTCTCAACCATTTAAGACAAAACCGACTGTTTACGGGGATATTTGAACTTGAAAAAAGGTTGAATTTCCGTGGTTGAAACAACAATTCTTCTAATGTTTATTCATGTTTATTTGATACTATAAATTAACCAGAAGGATAATTGTGAGATATAATTGTGTATGTGTCTGTGCGCTATATGAGAGGCGTCTCTTTTCGTGCTTTGTGAGTGCGCAGCACAGAAAACAGCGGGCATGCAGACGTGTTCTCTCGCGACTTGCGCTTAAAGAATGCTATCAAGAAGAACACCGTTCCTGTCCAGTGACGCAAGATTGGCGGCGTTTGAGGGGCCCCTAATTGGCACGGGGCCCTGGGGCGGCCGCACCCAAGCACCCACGCTATCTCCGCTACTGTCTCAAACCCTACAGGTTATATTGACCCAATATGTGTAACCCAACAGTTGGTTTAAACAAATAACCCAATGTTTTTTACTGTGTAGTGAGTTGCCTACATAGACAACATTTCTGAGCATTCTAGTCTCAAAACCTGAGCTGCCTATAACATTTTTAAGCCTTAGTCACTTGACAACATTCTGGGGGTCATAGTGTCAAAATCCAGCTAGTCTCCTATAGACAGCATTTTAGGCATCATAGTCGGAAAATCTATTGAGTCTCCTATATAGACAGCATTTTAGGTGTCATAGTTTCAAACCCTAGTGAGCTGCCTACATTACATTTTTAGGCCTCGTATTCTCAAAAACCTAGCGAGTATAAGTTGCCTACATAGACTGCATTTCTGAGCATTCTAGTCTTAAAACCTATAAGTTGCCTACATTGACAGCATTTTTAGGCGTCATAGTCCTAAAACCTAGTAATTTGCCTTACTTGCATAGTGCCTATATAACATTTTGTTAGGCCTCATAGTCTCTAAACCTAGTGAGTTGCATACATAGACAACATTTCTAGTTGCCATAGTCCAGAAATCTCTTGCATTTCTAACATGGACAAGATTTCTGGGCATCAATGTTTCATAGTCTTAAATGTAGTCGTTTTCCTAAAGCATTTTTTAGACATTTGTTCTGCAGATCTGCCAGTTTAGACTGTATTTCTGACATGTGTGTGTCACAGTGAGCTGTACGCCTACACAGGATTCTCTAACATCTCCAAACCTTGCACACCGCCTACAGTAATGCAGCAAACACACTCTGAGCGGCCTAACCAGACTCACAGAGAAGACTATAATCACACTAATTAGGCTAAAACATGCTGTCTATCTACGAGGTTTTGACACACAGAAGCATCACCTCAGAGAGTCACGAGTGAGAAAAACAAACCAACAAGAAATGACCTCAATCTAGACCAAAGCATCTGTGTATGAAGAAGAATCGTGCAACACAACACATGCACAAGAGGTGAAATAACTACACGAAATAATATCTTGTTTTCTGAGAAATGTATCAATATTAAGGGAGTTTATGCTTAAAATGAGGGTCAGAAAAATAAACCCAATTTACAGGGAATTTTCTTGTAGAATTCGTGTCTTTGCATCTCAAGTAAATGTTTCTTTATTTAAGAAAGTTGAGATATTTGCACTGGAAAACAACAAAAATCGCGTTATGCATTGCATGTTTTAAGCATAACCCACACTTCATATCTCATGCAATTCTGCATTTAAAGTGAATGTAATTTGAATGAATGATGTTTAGACGTTTAAACAAGATAAAACTGATAAAGGACTGTAGCAGAAATCACGTGAGTTGGGATGATGTTGATTCTGTCTGGACGAGGCGATCGAATGCTGTTCCTGGAAATCAGTGCAAGGCTTGCGAAACACACGTTATTCCTCGGAAAGAGCCGTTCAGGAGCCAGAGATCCGTCTAGACGCTGTCTCTCTTTCCTTTAACTGGAAGTGAAGCCCAATGCAACACATTTTTCTGCATCTGTTTCATATAATTTGCGCTGGTGAATTCACATCTACATAATAAACAACAGTCTAGAACATGATTAAACCCAGATGGGTTCGTTTATGAACTCAAACTTCGAGTCCTTTACAGCCTTCTTAAATAAAAATATTTAATGCAATGAATATTTGAACAGTTGCATGCATATTTTCCCCCAAAACAAAATGTAAAAAAATCTGAGCACTTTCCTTTTATGATTCCTGAAAGATACTGACTCAGTAAATCAAACATAAACTGAAACAATAATGTGATTTTGCATATTTTGTATCTGAAGATTCAATCATTATTTAAACCCAGGATAAAAGTTATGTTTGTAGTCAGTCAATCCTGAATGATTCCTCTAAACTCTGTAAGAGCTTCATTATGATGGTCTCCAGACCATCTAATCTATAAATCACACAGACTGTCTGCAGACTGACCCGAGTTCCCTAAACCGTGACACATCATCCAGTCTGAGCTTCATCACATCTCGCTGACATCTTCAGCTTGTTCACCAGCATGTTAAATCATATTAACACATTTTCTGATATGTTTCTTCAGCGTTTGTTTTGTAGACTGACGTGCCGATATTCAAAAACATTTTTCGCACACTGGTCTCTATGATTTATTTCACATTATCGAAAAATGCTTTGGTAAATCATTATTATGACATGCTAAATCATAATTATGAGATTAAAAAGTTAAAAATATGACATACTGAGTCATATTTATAGCTGAAAAGTCAAAATTATGACTTAAAAACTCCAAATTATGACATTAAAGTAAAAATTATGACAAAATTTTAAAATTATGATATCATGACTAAAGTCAATCATGACATAGAAAGTCATAATAATGATTTAGTATGTCATAATGAATAATTTTTAATATCTCATTCAACTTTTTGTCATATTGACTTTTTAAGTCATAATTTTAACTTTTCTTCTCATAATTATTATAACATAGAATGTCATAATTTTGACTTTTATCATCATTATGATTTGTCATAATTTCCAATATCTACTTTTTATCTACAATTGATTTCTACTTTTTGTCATTATGACACTAAATCATAATTTTGACTTGTTAATGTCATAACTTTACCTTGATGTCATTTTTATCATAATTAGGATTTAGTGTCATAATTTCAAATATCTCATCATTTTAACTTTTTATCTCACATTTATTAGTCATAATTTCGACTTTTTGTCTGACATTTTAAGTCATAATTTTGACTTGTCATATTTTCGACTTTAGTATGTCATAATTCTGACTTTTTGTCCTAATTTCGCCTTTTAATCTCAAAAATATGACTTAGTATGTCATATTTATGATTTACCAAAGCGTGTGGTGAAAATGGGCTTCCATATAAAAAAAACAGTGAACTTTGAACAATATACTTTAATTTTGGGGTGAAATAAATAATATTTTAGTGATATTCATCCTGCTACTGATGAAGAACATCAAAGAAACTCAAATCATAAGCAAGTAGATACAGATATTAAAGTGACAGATGATCATAATGCAGAAAACATGTTTCATGGCACATACACACTCCGGGTCGCTCACGTCATCTGACCACACAAACACATCTCAGCACAACACAAGTGTGTTTTATTATATGATTTAGTGGTTAAGTGATCATGCACTAGATTAGAAGATCATGCAGCTACTAGCGTATTACTAACAAATTAAATAATTAAACCAAAAGAAAATGACAAGTGTTGCTTTGCACATCTGCCAAATTCATAAACATAAACTCTATTTGCCTTGCTTGTGTCTCTGATTATGAAATAACCAGAAAGCGATCTGAATCCTGATGACAGAACGATTACTAACCCGTGAACTGGCCTCAGATCAGCACAATCGTCCTCGCTGAGGTTTTACTTCCTAAATCTTCAGACATCAGTCATGAATCGTTCACTCAAAATACTGTTCAAACTATCTCTCACACCTCTCTATATATTCTGATATATATATAATAATCTTATAACTATAATGTTGTGAATCCTGCAGCAGGACATGTTTTATCATTGGTTTATTGCAGTGGTGTTTTAATATCACTGAGATTCTACATATCAGATCACACACATTCTGTTTAAAAACAATCATTTACTACATAAGATAATATTGTAGGCCTTAAATTAAGATTTATGTATTTGAACTGATTCAACATTTCCATTACACAACATAAATAAAATTATAAACTTTATGTGATGGATAATGATCAGTCATGCATAAATGAAACGGGTTTATAATTAACTATTTTAATCTATTTGACTTTATTTAAATAATCATGTTTTCAAAATGCATCTATTCAAATTGCTTAGAATCAGCATAAATCTGTTAATTTTACAGGAAGTACTTAAAGGGATACTTCACCGATTAGCATTCAGCTTTGCATTAGTAGAAACCCGGTAGTATTTTGGAGTGACCGTGCTTCCCTCCCTCATATCCCCCTGAGACCAGACATTTCTGTATTGTGTGTCTGGTAAAAAAACTCAGATGATGCAAAAATCATCATTTATCGTCATCAGAGGCTCTTTTGTCCAGAGGCGAGAGACTACAGCCAGTAGGAGGAGCTGTCCCGCATGTTTTCAACCCGCCTATAGGGGGATCTCACCATAGATATCATATAATAAAGGCTAGATGTCTCATCCGCGCTGCTGGCCAATGGAGGTCGGTGTCCGCACACGGCGGCCATCTTGCCACAGGGAGCTCGCTCACTCGTAACATGGTGCATGTACTTTTAAATAACAATAACTTGCTCAATTTTCTACCGATTTTCAAACGGTTTGGTTTGTTAAAAACGTCAGAGATGTAGTTATGACACTGCATACATATGAATAATTATAACAATGGACTTCCATATGAAAGAATTATAGCCACGTTAATAACGTTTGTAAGAAACCAAACTGTTTGTAAGAAACCAAACCATTTGTAAATCCGTCAAGATTTCAGCGAGATAAGAGGATTTGTGTGCGTGCTGATCACTCACCTTAATTCACAGCTTCCCTGTGGCAAGATGGCCACCGGTGATGCCGGAAGTGACTCCGCCTTAAGACATCTAGCCTTATATGGATATCTATGGATCTCACTCACAGAATGTACAAATAGTGTCAGCCATCTTATTTTGGAAGCTAAGCTAACAGGCTCTTGCTCTGTGGAGAAAGCTGAGTAGTAGGGGTTACCATCCTCTTTTTCCCAGACATGTCCGGCCATCGAGATTGTCCAAAATGTCCAGGATTCGGCTTTTGCTTTACAGTCACCATTCATTGTTTACATGCACACCTTTTGTTTCAGTCTAACTGAATTCATTCCGATTGGTGAATCTGAATATAGAGTTTACATGAACACTAAACAAGTGATCGGTTGATGTGCGTTTTAGCATTGCTAAGAAAATTCCTGTGTTTTCGTCTCGGTCGGGATTCGTGTGAAGCAGAATGCATGAGCTGCAAAGCCGGTGTGCTGAACAAATGAGTCCTATTGAAGAGATGAGTCCGAGCTTAGGACCCAAGCAATCCGATTGGTTCAAAGCTCGTTTTATGGGTAATCGCTTTAGTGCCTGGTTACAAATCATACAAAAATTATAAATAAACAACATATTTGAGCTTCAAACAACTACATTCTCGACTGACAAACTCTTAAAACTACATTTTGTGACACAATAACAGTAGTATTTTTAAATTTCGCGGTCTTTCTCCTCTGCTATTGACGCAACTTTAGATTTTAAATATTAACTATAGAATATATACAATTTACATATACAATATACAATTTAATTTAATCTTACCTTGCAGCGGGATTTAGCATTCTACATAAAGCTACCACATAATAACACTAAAACAGCTCATGTTAGCTACAAGTTGTCGCGAGAACAGATTTAGATCAGGCATACTACTGGCATACTAATGGGTTCCTAAGCTCGGACTCATATCTTCAATAGGACTCATTTGTTCACCACACCGGCACGTACGTGTCAGTGTCAAATAATGTAAACATAATGAATGGCGACTGTAGAAAGCAAAAGCCGAATCCAGGACATTTTGGGCGATCTCGAAATCCCGGCCGGACATGTCGGAAGAGCCCGGGCAGACTCGAGCCGGGGCGGACTAACTCAACACGGAGACTCACGATAAAACAGCATCTTTTCAGTTTCGAGTCGGCTAGTAGCCTAGCTGTATCATTTCTCCCGACACTGCCCTCTGTAACCGGTAGGCGTGGCTTGGGAGTGTCCTCAGCGAAGCAAGTGCATTCTGGGAGTTGTTGTCTTTCATCCACATGAGCCAAAAAATACATTTTCTGGCTTTTCTCAGTCTAGAAGGCTCCAAATTCAAAAATAATTTCACATTTCTACTACATAAATGACCCAATTTAAAGGGTTCTCAAGTCTCACGCATTGGCGGTGAGACACACGCAAATTCAACCAGTTCACACGCTCACACACCACACTGTGTATTTCTCACGCTGAAAAGGCAATGCCAACCAAGTTGTCCTGCAAGCTTTATATATAACATTGTATATGAGGCGCCGGCACACAAAGTGAAGTTTCCTGCCGCCAGCATGTATCTCGGCCAGATTGCGTTCGTTACTAGGCAACATAGATGTGCGAACACACAGAAGTTGACGGAACATTCTCGGCCACCGTATGTTCGCTACTAGGTAACCAACAACATCGCGCAAACACACGTCGTGATGGAGATAGGTTTGAACAAAACCAAAACTAGAAACAGGTTGGCTCTGGACGGAACACTGTCATCCATTATGACAGTGAAAATGTCTGGCATCGAGCCACAGTGCTTCAAGTGGGAGCCCCCTACCCCTGTTATCAAGTCATCAAAATGTGCAACAAACACTTACAACACAAAACACATTTCATTAAATCATTTAAATATACATACAATAATATACAATATCATATCGTAGAACATGTATATCTGTAACAATCACGAGGCTGGATGCAAGTGCAAGTACAACGCTTTATTTGGCAAAGGGAATAGATGCGGACACAACTCAGATGGACGGTGACGCAGGGACCTTGGTAGGCAACTCGGTGGTGGTGCTCAATGATCCAGTGCAGTCAATCCTCGGTGGCAGTGCGCGGTGATTCAGTGCAGAAGTGCGGGAATCCAGACAGACGTCAATCACGAAGACACGAAGAAAATCCACAATCCAACGAACAGCACAGGAACAGGAACAGGATCACACACCGGGGAAACACCACAACGCTCTGACAAAGACAGAGTGAAAACAGAGGGACTAAATAGGGTTAGCTGATCAGCTACAGCGATCAGTGACTCTGCCCACATGCACACACACACACACACACACACACAATGCAAGACGAGACGAAAGGAGACAGTGAATTCATAAACCGTGACAATATGATGTAGTAGCCAATTTGAGTTGATATTACTCTTGCCAAGCTCTGATTTCTGAGAGATGCACGCATAGACAGATTTGCGCTTGTTTAATTTTTACTCTCACTCATGGGCGTCGGAACCATTGTATATGGCTGGGACAAGACCCACCCACCTTTTAAGACCAATGATATTGGACTCAATCACTTTTACCGTCTCTAATTCAGCGCAAATGTCTGTTCACTTTTCAGAGGGCCGTCAGTCCTAATAAATAAAACTCCATTCCGTGTTTTAGCTACAGCGTTAATTTCCACCAAACCTTTACTTTTCAGGCTAGACGAGCCAATGCGCAAGTCTCAGGCAGGGGGCCAATGTTTCAGAAAACACTGAAGCTTCCCCGGGCGCCGCCATTGATTAGCAGACCATCACCTGCTGTTAGCATGCCATTGACTCCCATTCATTTTGGCGTCACTTTGACAGCGAATAACTTTACATCTGAGGCGTTTAAAGACTCCATTTGTCCATTATTTATTTCTAAAGAAACACGGAAATGTATAAAAGACTCAATTACCTTGTATCTTACGTTATGGCCCCTGTAGAAGCAGTTTTTGTAAAAATAGGCTAACGATTGCATCATAACCCGCGACTCTCTGTCGCACAGTATTGAGATTACCGTATGGACAGGATGAGAAGCTTGCGGGCAATCAGGGGGACGTGGAGACAAAATGACAAAATAATTAATCAGAATACTTAGCAAAAGTTGCTCCTGCTCCTAGCTCATGGACAATTCCTACTCACGCTCTCCGTCTCTGCAAGTTTCTGAAGGGAATGATTCAGATTTCTCTTGGCACAGCTACTAGAAGACAGACGGGTTGCTCACGTCACATCTACGTCGTCAAGCTCAGTGTGAGTCTGCGCAGTCGCTCAGCCATCAGGAAGAAGAGCTTCTAATTGACTTCACTTTTCTCCGTTGAAACCTATGTGGTCGCTGTGTCCATTTATATACTCTCTATGGTCTCAGGTTCCTTTGGGAACCGGAGCTTCTAACAGATCGACCAATCAGCGATTGGCTCTTTTACTTAGAAGGCGGATAGTTTATTAATGTATATGAATCTTAGTTGATTATATAGGTTATTAGAGCTGGTTTGGTTGCAGAGACGGCAATTAACACACTGTTTGATTTGTGATCGTGCTGTGCTTATTCCATTCATTCGAGTAGCCTATCATATGTGCAAGTCTTAAATCATTTAAATATACTTACAGTACAATAATATACAAAATCATATCGTAGAACATGTATATGATGTAGTAGCCTATTGATTTAAGTCACTGATTGACAGTGAATTAGTTAACTGTTATAACTTGAATAACAGTTGATATTACTCTTGCCAAGCTCTGATTTCTGAGAGATGCACGCATAGACAGATATTTGCGCTCATTTCATTTTTACTCTCACTCATTCACTTCACTCATTATTGCATAAAGATTTTAGATAAGGTATTTGCCTTTCGGGAACACCCCTAATCTATTCCAGTAAAAAATAATGTGCCCATGCTCTCATTCATTCACTTCACTCATTATTGCATAGAGATTTCGGGAACTTCAGGAACACCCCTAATCTACTCCATTAAAAAAAAATAATAATTGGAGGATGACCCACCCACATTTGTTTTTCTTCCGACGTGGCGAGTATAAACCTAGCTTCATTCTCTCCAGCGTCGGTTGTTGATATTTTTAAAATAAAAGGGTTTTCTCACAGCGATGTAGAAGAAGAACCATTTCTGGTTCCTCAGAGCCTTTGAGTTTTGTTAATTTTATTGCCAATGTCAGTTTTTTCACGGTGAAAAGTGCTCTATAAACAAAGCTGCCTTGACTTGAGAGTGTGTAAGAGCCTGTGAGACTGACCGTCAGTGAAGATGAGCTGGCCGTTACACTCCTCTTTATTACAGGAGCAGACGTACTCGTCCTCTGTGCCCTTCACTCGCTTCATCTCACAGATGCTGCTGTTGTAGTCCTTCAGGAACTGACCGCGAAACGGCAGCGCTGGGTCGTGACACACCGTCTCGATGATCGCGCTCCCGTGGCTTCTCCTCCTGAAACACAACATCGACATCAGGAGATTAGGACTATCATACTTTAATATTAAAGCTGCTGTCTGTGACCTTTTCACTCTACTAAAGCATTAAAATACCATAATATGTTTGCATAAATTGAGGAAACATACGAAATTAACATTCTTGTTTCTCCGCTACACTTCTACAGCCAGTTACTTTAATGTGCGTTTCCAGGCTGGAATGTGTGTTATTATTTTGGTGTGTGTGATAATGGTGTTGCCAGTTTGCTAATTTTCATTGTCCATTGCACTCGTTCCTGTTGCGTTTGCTCGAACTGGAGACCCGTGTGAGCATCGAGTCTGTGGAGGTGGGAGAAACGACGATCTCCGATATTTTGAATTTTGAAATCGAATTTTCGAATATTCGATCTGTAATTAACCTGTTAACCGTTGCCAGTGCGCCCGCGCACTGAAGCGGTTTTTTTTATATATAGTTCAAAGTTACTATCAGATTTAATGTTATACCTTGACAAACTATACATCATTAAAAAGATATAAGACTCAAGTTTCAGAATTTGACCACTATTGTATTCTGAGAAACTTATAACGACAGTTATTTCTTAATTTGTGTCAGGAGTTATGAAATGAAAAAATGAGTCGATACCTTTGATATGAATTATGCGCGTCAGCCGCTTTCATTCATAAAAAAACTCCTGTGCCGTCGTCATGACAGCGATACACAAAACAACGTCCTTCTAGGCTTTAGCTCAAAAATGTGCAGATTTGGAGAAATATTGATATATTCTCATAGGTTTACATCAGATTTCTATAGACAGGAATAATATTTATTGAATTTATACCCAAATGCGTCGATGTAATCATTATGAGCGTTTGCATACTCTGTTAATGTGTTTTCAATTCATACCAATAGCCTGAGGGCGCCCTCGCCGCCCTGTGCACAGTATTAGAACATGAAGAAGTGCCATAATCATGTGACAATCCAGGAAGCCTCGAACACACACACAGCTAACAAGAGATCGCGCTGTAACTATGTCTGTAACAGGCAGATACAGACATTTTGAAGACAATAAACATGTTTGCTATGATATTTGAGTTACCTGTGTTTTTCAATCCATGCCAGGTATTTCCATAATAATAGATTATATTGATAATGTAATGCTAATCTATATAGAATCGTTGTGCAGAACACTATCCAATAGTATATTTTCTGTCTGATTTTTTATCTGAAGCCAAATTAGATCACAGAAAATTATTTAAAATACTCGATTTGCTTTATAAAGTAAGTTTATAAGCACAAACATGGTTTTAATCTCATAAATTGTCGTGTATTGATGGTGTGCTAAGCTAACATGCTAGCTAGCCCTAGGTGCACCTGCCACCTAGAAGTTATATTTTTATTATTTTTTGAATGCTTACTGAAATGTTTATTTATTCAAGAAATGCATTTGATACAGTTTAAAATGTAAGGGTGAACTTTGAGAAAAGAAATTAGTGACTGAAACCATATGAATAGCCTGTGAATAGCCTGTCGTTAGTAACTATAATGCAGACAAAAGAAATGCATATTTACAGCCATAACCAGGCTGGAGAGGTGTGAATGTGTGCAGGGGGAGACTGAGACTGAATGGGGCTCGTTTGCACCACAAAACAATAAAGACAATATACTGGATAGATGATTAGAAGATGGCAATAAACATTAGTAGCATTTTAGCATCAAATCAAAATAAAGTCACATGACATGGTCTTGAAAAACATTTCACTAAATACAGAGTTTTGGACTTATTATCTTAAGATTTTAAACATAAAATGTTTAGACATGTGGCTTTAGCTGTAGTGCATTTCTAGATTGCTCCAGTGCCAACTTCAATTTTATTTTCATGAGGATATTTCATAAAAAATAATTTCTAATAACTTTACAAAACTTTGAAGCTATTTATAACAATTTTTGTCATTATGACAATAATTAATTCTACATTTACAATAAACTGCCAGGTGTCAGCTTTTAAATGAGATCATACTTGTGCTTTTAGTACAAAGGGTTCATGAAC
Source organism: Vimba vimba (assembly GCA_022828995.1). Taxonomy (NCBI): domain Eukaryota; kingdom Metazoa; phylum Chordata; class Actinopteri; order Cypriniformes; family Leuciscidae; genus Vimba; species Vimba vimba. The sequence continues at coordinate 40,452,900 of CM040824.1, forward strand.
TGTATCTGTTTCAGTTTGGGTATGTCATTTCTTGGGATTTTTCAAAAGTGGGGTTGCAGCTTAACAGGTTAATATTTGAAAATAAGATATTATTAGAATTTTACAACGTTGCTTTGCTGGCCATAAATGCAGTGCATCCATGATAAATCCCAAGCACTGACTCACAGTTATAATAAAATGCACTGGGTGGTGCTGTGGAGCGTGTTAACAAGTTGTTTGTATTTGATCACATGTTGTCGTCTGCCTCGCGGAGTTTGGAATTACAAAATGAAATTACACTTGATCAAATTAATCTGAGTTATAATATCATCACCACACTGAGAAATCACATGAAATCCAAACAGCAGTCGTTGAGGAAAGACAGCTGTCCATCACTGCGTTCACGACTGCGGGCAAGCGCAGCTGGACCGCGAGATGATAAATTATCTAATAGCAAATGATTTTGAGACAAATACTTCATTTAAGTTTTGTTGAGGGAGACAGGTTTAAGAACAGAAAATGCAAAGTGCTGTTAGAAACACCGTTATCGTTTCAGAAACACAAAGGTAAGTTATCTCTGTGTGTCTCTGAAACGTCTGTCAGAGCATAAATTGCTGGCGGTGCTCCTGCATGTGGAGATTATTGTTTTTCTCAACATAAACGTGAAACTATATAAACACGATAATCATTATGACTCGAGTGTATGTGTACGTTCTGTACGATATCTGGCATGGTCTGCTTTATTGCTACAATTCTGCTTTAATTGTAGGCCAGGCAGTGTTCACGTCCGCACATTGGAAACTGTTTTCGATTAGTCCCTGCCGGTCCTCCGCTTCAGGGTGTCGAGAACGAAACCAAAAGAGCCTCTCCTCTGGGGAGCCCTCACCATGGCGTTCGCCCCAAAAGCTTGCAACAGGGCACCGACTATGGTCACAAAATCTTTCTCGACTTTTTCCTGCCGGTACTCCGCCTCAGGAGGTCGAGAATAGTGCTCGAAAAACACCCGAGGTCAGTCTCGAGTGGCTGGTTCCCTTAGTAGATTTTGTAGAAGAATGGAAACGACTTCCGAATATATCTATATGGGTCCTGAATATTATAAAATATGGGTACAGACTGCAGTTCGGTCACCGACCTCCCAAGTTTGCTGGGGTGGTACCGACTGCAGTGGTTCCAGAACAGGCTCGGGCTATGGAACAAGAGGTACAGACTCTACTGGTCAAAGGGGCCAGAGAAATCATCCTGGCCATGTTGTCCGGGATAAAGCTAGGCCAATGACTGTAAAGCAATTTCAAATACTGCTGGGCCTTATGGCAGCGGCATCCAACATAATTCCTTTGGTCCTTCTTCACATGAGGCCCCTTCAGGCCATGTCCACACTAATACGTTTTCATTTGAAAACGCATCTTTTTCTCTCCGTTTTGGCCTTCCGTCCACACTGAGACGGCGTTTTTATTAATGAAAACGAAGCTTTTTGAAAACTCACTCCAAAGCGTATACATTTGAAAACGCCATTTTTGCGTTGTAGTGTGGACTGTGAAACCGGAGGAATTTAAAAACGATGACTTAAATTTAGTCATGTGACGCATATTGTACCAATAGATATTCATGTTTATACCAGTATTTTGCCTGTTATGTGCTATTCACTTTTACACTGTTGCTAAAAATATTCTACATTGCACACTCTTCATATCACAGTCCTGCAAAGATGACAGAATTTACTCACATTTGCTGTCCTGCGGTAATACATGAGAACAGTCGTGTTTTAGACCAAACACATGGTGACTGCGTGCGACCTGGACGCATCAGTGAATGGTGAGATATTTTACTAAATAAAATTATCCTGTCAGAAGAATTGCGTGATAACTTCATTATTTATTTTTCCATCTGAATCATATCAGTGAGCTTTTGTGGGGTTTTACACATGCGCAGTAAAGGTGAATTTAGCGTTTTCAGGCGTTTTTCTAAAGTTTCTCATCCACACTGAAACGTCCGAAAACGCTTGAAAACACTAGTGTGGATGGAGAGCGTTTATAAACGAAAATGCCGTTTCAAATGTATCCGGATTAATGTAGACGTAGCCTCAGTGGTGGCTCAAAGTCAAGGGGTTTTCCCCCAAGGGGAATCCGTTCCGTATAATAAAGGTTACGCGCAGATGCCTTTGTTCCCTATTAATATGGAAGAAACCTTGGTTCTTGTCCCAAGGGCAAGTGTTAGGGGCGTCATGTCGCCGGAAAACCATTTCGACAGACGCTTCCTTCACTGGCTGGGGCGCGGTCATGGACGGCCGCTTTGCCAGGGGTCTGTGGCAGGACCATTATCATTCTTGGCATACAGTATAAATTGCCTAGAGATGTTGGCTGTGTTCAGGGCTCTGAGGAGCTTCCTCCCAGACATCAAAGGTTACCACGTCTTGATACGTTCGGACAATACATCAGTGGTAGTGTATCTGAACCGACAAGGGGGACTCAGATCGCGCCCTCTATCCAGATTGGTGCATCAGATTATTTTATGGTCCCAAGGGAAAATATTATCTATAAGAGCAAAATATGTCCCAGGGGATCAGAATCAGGGAGCAGACATCCTGTTGAGGCAGGGGCTGAGGCCCGGGGAATGGAGACTCCATCCAGAGGTGGTGGAGTTGATATGGCAGAGGTTTGGGCCAATGGAAGTGGATCTGTTCGCGTCTCGAGGGACGTCCCACTGTCCACTTTGGTTCTCCCTCACTCATCGAACCCTGGCTGGGGTTGGATGCCATGGCACAGGCCTGGCCGAGGCTTCGCCTGTACATTTTTCCCCCGATCGCTCTGCTCCTGGGAGTCCTGGAGAGGGTCTGTCAGGAGGGCATCAGTCTTCTTCTGGTAGCCCCCTTTTGACCGGCCCGAATATGGTTTTCGGACTTAATTTCACTCCTGACAGGGCACTATATTCCATCCTTGCCCGGAGCTGTGGAAATTGTAGGTCTGGCCCCCGGCGGAGTTAAGGCCATCCTGCATCCGAGACCCAGCTATGTGCCTTAAGTGCAATCGAACATGGCTAGTTCCATGGTCCAGCAAGCATTTCATCCTCCACCACATGTGTCGGCAGAAGAGGAGAGGTTCCTTGCTCTGCCAGTCAGAGTTCCGAGTATTTACCTTGAGAGGTCCTCTTCTTGGAGGAGGTCGGACCTACTGTAGTGTGTTTTGGGTCACCTAATAAGGGGCTCCCGGCTAAACAAACCATAAGTAGGCCTACAAGGTGCGCAATTTGCCTTCACCTTTGGCCGTAAGGGCTCATTCTACTAGAGGCATGGTGTCCTCTAGAGCCCTCCTCTCGGGAGTGCCCCTCCAGGAGATCTGTGAAGCAGCTGGTTGGGCTACCCCGCACACTTTTATAAGGTTTTATAGTCTGCACCTCCCTTGTATGCCTGGCGCACATGTGCTTTCGTCCTAGCTGAGTGCCAGAAAACAGTTTCACTCTAGGGCAGGCCTTCTTCGGTGCATGGCCTAGTGGGCATTCGTTCCCCAAAGAGTCGTTTTCAACGACACAGTGTTGAGTTCCCTAAGAAAGGGAACGTCTCGGGTTACGACTGTAACCCTTGTTCCGTGAGGAGGGAACGAGACACTGCGTCGTCCTGCCACGCCCCTCGATGCCTAGGAGCGGCTTGCTTCATCGCGAGGCTAATGTGTGTGTGTCGGCGTCACAGGGAACAAGGGTTACAGTCGTAACCCGAGACATTTTACATTGGAATAATATTTCAGATTTTTCTATTTATTTTCATTCTCAGAGTTTGGCTGGAACTATTTCCCACGGAATTAAGTGGAAGTCAGACAGGATTTCCTGAATCACAGTGAAACCATTTCCTGATTAACAAAGTCGTGGTCGACATTCGTTCATTCAGACTGGAAGAACACACAGAGTTCACATAGAGTGAACAAAACTGAAGAACAAACGTCTAGACAGTGATGATATTTACCCTCTGGTGCTCTTCCGTCATTTCTGACCAAAATCAAAAAAAAAAAATTATCGGAATGGTACGAAACTTGGTAAAGGTTTTGCCACTTGCTGTGTGAACACACACACACACACACAAAAAAAATCATGGACATGATTCGAACAGGCTAAACGGTCCTGAAAACAATAGTCACACTTGTGCTCCTCGCGGTCAGAAATGAGCGCATTGGAAATGAATGGGATACGAATTTCATCTAGTGGAATCTGTCGGTACTGCACTTTTAGAGATATAAAGCTCACATTTTAAACACAACTGGTTTATGGCTTTGATTGAACAGTTTTAGAGTAAAATGTGTTTTGAAAATATATAATAAATATAAAAAAGTTCTTTTTTGAAAATATATCATTCATATAAAAACTGAAAATAGTATTCTTGCAAATTTTTCATAACCAAAAAACGTAAACTTTTTTTACTTCAAAAACTTTTTTCACTTTGGCGATAATCTGCCAAGTATCGTCTTTGAAAAAAAGAGATCAAACTTAAGTCTGCTTTAAAACATTCAAGATTTACAGTTTAAGTTGGAAATGTGATTTTCCAAATTACATGTATTTCCATGTAAAAATACAAAATATTAAATAAAAAACATTATCGAACTAAAATATAGTATACTCATTTCATTGAAAAAATAAAATAAAAAATTCAGTCATTTTTGACCGGCACGCAAGAGCACCAGAGGGTTAAATGATAAATAACAATCAAACAACAAAAGACAATGAGAAAATTCACTTGCTCTTGACTGAATAACTTTTGTAAGTATATTTGTAATGTATATTTTATTAATAAAGTGCAGTGTTATTTTAAATTTGATTACAGTTTTTGTTCTTGATATTCAGCTACAATTAAATGTTTTGCAATAAGACTAAATGTGAATGATATCTCCGTGTTTTTATTTTATTTTTTATCTTATTTGAATCGAAATTGGAATCAGATTAATTTAAATTAAAACGATACCTAGTAACGTATCATCATGGATAATGAATATGGTAATCATTCGGTAGCATGATATATTTCAAATTTTAGTAACTTTGTTGCGTTTTTTGTTTCAGTTAAAGGTGCAGTGTGTAATATTTAGGAGGATCTGATGACAGAAATGCAATATAATATACATAACTATGTTTTCAGTGGTGTATAAAGACCTTACATAATGAACCGTTATGTTTTTATTAGCTTAGAATGAGGCATTTCTCTCTACACACACCGCGGGTCCGCTTACACCGACATGTTTCTACAGTGGCCCTGAGCGGACAAACGCGTTTCGTCACTATGTTGTTCTTCATGCAGAGAAGCGAATAAAACACTGACACAATGATGAACAAGTAACAATAATATTCACAATAACATATCGTTTTACTGAATAATTAAGTACACATAATTTCTTACTTTATCTTTGTAAAAAAAACTTGCTTAACTGGCTACTCTCTGCTGTCTCAGACAACAACATCACTTCCTGTCGGCCACCGTAACTCCACCTCACCACTAGATGCCGCTAAAAATCACACACTGCACCTTTAAATATAATAAGCAGCTTCTCAGAAGTTTCTCCTGAGAGAAAGACTCCAGTGATCTCACGTGTGTCTCCGCTAGAGACTGAGAAGACATCAGTGTCTGAAACTGAGCTCAGATTCAGTTGATCTGGAAGTGTGTGTACACTAGATTAGCGTTGACGTACCAGGAACTGACGCACACTTGCTCGGGTTTCTCGCAGATCGCTGAGACATTGCAGGAGGATTCGCAGACGCCGATGTCGTTACACACCGTGGATTCGATTTCGCAGAACTTACAGAGCTGAGGGAGCTTGAACTGCTTAATTCCTGATGGAGAGAGAGAGAGAGAGAGAGAGAGAGAGAGAGAGAGAGATGAAATGCCTACATGCACACAAACACATATCTATTCAGTGCTGATAATAGCATATTTTTGCATAGGAGACCACACACACTGCACTCACATATGACTAACTCCAACACACACACACACACACCATGTCTGCACTCACAAAACTAACTCCGACACACACACACACACACACACACACACCATGACTGCACTCACAAAACTCCGACACACACAAACACACACACACCATGTCTGCACTCACAAAACTAACTCCGACACACACACACACACACCATGTCTGCACTCACAAAACTAACTCCGACACACACACACACACACACCATGTCTGCACTCACAAAACTATCTCCGACACACACACGTCTGGTTCGCTATCTTTGTGGGGACTCGATAGTCGTAATGGTTTTTGTACTGTACAAACTGTATATTCTCTCTCCTTACACTAACCAGACCCTTAAACCTACCCATCACACACACACACACACACACACACACACACACACCTATCTTGTCCTCCTTTTCAGTGTGTTTGCTCAGCAGCAGGCGCTCGTTGCAGTCGTGTCCCGTACAGCCACACACACGCAGGGTTTTTCTGATGCTCAACACACACTCCGAGCCGCTGTAATCCTGCAACATCACACCGCGCAACGCTAGCGCGGGGTCGTGACACATCGTCTCCACGGTAACCATCCCGGCCTCCCTCCACCTGGACGACAGAGATCAGGATCATGCACCTTTATCATACACTTACATTATAAATATGATATATTTATTATATACATTCCTTTACTGGAAATAAAATAAACATTAACAGAATTAAAATAACATATAAAAGGCTTTAAATTTAAAACATTTCTAAGTTTTAACTTGATGTTCTAAAATAACAAAAATTTAAATAACAATTAATAAACTATATAGACGCATTTACAAAAAAAACTATAAAAACAACATTTATAAAACAAACTACAATTAAAATGGAAAATATAAAAATTAAAACTCAAAATACATAATAATTAAATAAAATATTAAAAGAAAAGAAAAACTATAAAGTTCTAAAATTTTAAAATTAAAATGCAAATTGAAAAGATTAATATAAAATAATGAAATCTGTGTTACTGTCACAGTGAGATGTTGATCATTAATTAGTGCGAGTGCTTTCACATGTAATTTAAAACACAGTAAAGCACAGTATTTACTACGGTAAGAGAAATAGTAGTGTCCTGTGTCAGTAAAGCTGCTGTAACGCTCACTCTGCTGTGAAAGCTAAACAAGCTCACGATGCACTTCTCTTCCCATAATGCAGCAGTGTACAGGTTAGTGTGCGTCCATTAAAGATCGATGTAAGGGGACCAGCGGTGTGTGTAGAGAGAAATGGCAATAAAAACATAACGGTTCATTCTGTAAGGTCTTTATACACCACTGAAAACATAGTTATGGATATGATATTGCATAGAGGGTTTCACGACGCGTCATCAATCCGGAAGTCGGCCATTTTGGAGGTACTGAACGTAAACAGTGCCATTGAACTGAACGGACTCGCAAATTTGGCTGATTATTGCTTCTGAAAAATGGTCAAGTTTTGGTCTGTACTCATCGGTCGCACAGAGAAAAAACATTTCTAGTTTTATAGACTGCCGAAAGTTAAAGAGAAGAGTGCAAAAAACTGATGAAAGATGGCGTTTGTGGTTGAGAGAGGCACAGCATCAGCCACATGTGTAAATGAAGCGTTAACTATGGCTAAAATTTTGACGTATAATAGTTAACTATGGGTACATACACACTGTCAATCCGATTATCTTTGTATCCGATTGGAATATGATCTAAAATGATGTCCACACTGTATTGCAACTGTTCAGAACCGATTTGTGTGTCCACGCAGCTCTTTGACAATACAGCAATGATGTTGCGTTGATGGAGAGGTTTGCATTTGCAATATAAATGTTTTCTTATTTAATTTTTACAATATGGAAATGTATAGCCGCGCTGGACTAACGTTACTGCGTCTCGAGCTGCAGAACTAGGAGGCTGGTACTGTATGCACAACTCTTTTTCATCCGCGCCGGTTTCAAAATACTTTTCAAAAATAATCATTTTCTGCTCGTCCGGCACTTTGCATCAACACAACCTTGTTTCGGCAGCGACTTTCAGCATGTTCCCTATAACAACGTCTGATGTTTATATTTTACGTGGCGTGAGAAAGTCACATAAACCACGAGAAAGAGCGTTCAGACTGGTGGATTTCCTGATATGTGATTTGAATAGGATATTAAACCACATATGGATGTAGCTTGAAACGGATTTCATGTGCTTTTTTTTGGACTGACAATCTGAACGTAGCCAATGTCGGGATACGAAAAAGAAGTACGGACTAGAGAAGCTAGCTCGTTCAGATCTTTACCACATATTACCTTAAGTTTGTCAAAATGTTGAGCTCTTTCCTGCTTTAAGTCCTTCTCTATATGATTTCGCAGCTTCCATGTGTTTTTCCCGTGGTTTAGACATCAGAAATTAGTGTAACAATGTGTTCAGTAGTACATAAACAGTGCAATCCATGCCGTTGTTTACATCCGAGTACCTCCAATATGGCCGCGCATCCGGGTAACTGACCAAATCGTGACGTAGGTGAAAACCCTCTATTTCTGTCACAGATCCTCCTAAATATTACACACTGCACCTTTAAGAAAGATGTTCAGGGTTTGGGACGTGTTCATTTCTCCAAGCTTTAGGCTACTCTGTGGTGTGAAGAGATGAGATCGTGTTTGAACACGTCAGTGATTCATGTGTGTGTGTGTGTGTGTGTGTGTGTGTGTGTGTGTGTGTGTGTGTGTGTGTGTGTGTGTGTGTGTGTGTGTGTGTGTGTGAGTTGTACCAGACAGCGGCGCAGACGTCCTGTGGATTCGGGCAGACTCTCGATACGCTGCAGTTTGAGATGCACTGATTGGATCTGCAGGCGGCTGGCCGAGGGTCACATGACTTGCACTGACTGTGCTGATTGGCTGAATGGAGCAGAGCTGATGCACCTGTACAACACACACACACACACACACACACACACACACACACACACACACACACACACACACACACACACACACACACACACACACAGATCAGGGGTCAGATAAGACTGTGTTTGTGAACTAGCGATTAGTTACGGCTAATCAGTCCTAACTCTTCAGACTGATCTCTCTTCTAAACATGTTATGACCAGTCCAGAAAAAACTGAATGACTCACATTAAAGAGTCGTCTAAGCAGATTATGCAACCCACCACAGAATGTATGAACACACACACACACACACACCAAAGCCCAGAAACAGTATGAAACACTTCATTGAATCTGAATACAAACAAACAAGCTAAAGGTGCATTAAATGGATAAGGACTTATATTTTGTTTTATATACTTTTTTATTTTATAATACATTATAGTAGTGGTTGCTGTTGTGGCATCTGCAGGTTTCAGAAAGGTCAATTAATATCCATGTACTATTAATCTAATATTATTATTAATACAATTATGTGACATATCATCATTAATAAATATGGTAAACATTCAGCATTGTGTTATATATATATATCAGTGTATTATGCAGTGTTACGGTGATACTATTATAATTGTTGTTATTAATATATTGAATTAGCTTTTATTTTTATATTTAACATTTTTATGTTAATTGTAAAGTTTTAGTTGTTATATGTTTTTGTCATTTTATGACTACATAGTTTGTATTCGTTATGATTTCAGTTTTAGTTAGTATATCAAGTTCAACTAAATGAAAGTGAGAAAAGCTGCCTTTGGCAACTAGCTGAAATAAAATAGATTTAATTTTTAGTTAACATGTATTATATTAAAATATTATTTCAAGTTATGAAAAAGTATTTTATGGTTTTAGTTAATAACCTATAAAATCAGACACCCTTCCTGTACCATGATACCATCACAGTACTAAACTGTGCTGTTTTTTTTAACTCATAGTAGTTTTACTGTAGTAACAACTCACGCCCAAAACATTACATAATTTACATGTGAATTTAGGATCATTATAAATGTCAAAGTATAAAGAAAAACAGAAAGAACTAATAAAACAAGAACATCATTTGATGAGTTTATACAAACGCACACACACACGAGGTAAATGTCAACCAGACTTGTGTTCAGAAAGAGAAGCTTATGATCAATCTGACCCTATAAACACCGAGTTTGACGCGACGCTCCCGTCATCGCGTCGCGCTGTGGTAACGAGACTGAAGCGGGATCTCACTCACCAGACATCAGACACACGAGAAGAACCGAGCCGAAGCCGACAGAACCGAACCGCTCCATCACGGCTCAACGCGTCGCGTGTGACTCCGGATCAACGCTCAACACCAAGCTTATACCGGCGCGCTTTTGAGTCACACATGAGCAACACAGTGTTGCAAGAGGAGGAAGCCTCTTTTCCTGCTTTACTTTCTCAAAACTGCTAACTACTGCCTGTGTGTAAATACATACACACTCACTAACTAGACAACACCTTTGGTATCTCGAAAGCTGGTAAGCACACTTCATAGACAGCATTTCTGGACATCACAGTGAGCTGCCTACATAACATTTTTAGGCATCATAGTTTTAAAACCTATTGAGTTTCCTATAAACAATATTTCTTGCAATTATCGTCTCAAATAGTGAGCTGCCTGCATAAATAACATTTTAAAACATAGGTTATATTTAGACCATGGGCCAGACCAGATATTGGTACCATCTGGGTGGGCAAAACCTTACCTGTACTAAATTGTTTATGGGGTTAATATAAGTTCATTTTAATGTGATAACCTTTACACAGTCCCAGCTTTTTATACTTTTTTTAGAATTGGTAATTTTCCTACTTTTATGTAGGCTATTAGAATTATTTTTGAAAAATACACAAACGTCCAATACCACAATAACAGTGATCTAATATTAATACCATGTTATGATGATGAGGAAGGAGAACCCAGGCGCAAACAGAGTACACCAAACACGATTTATTGAAGACAAAAAGGGGAAAATAAAGCCCACAATGGGGTAAAACAAGACAAGGAGGATGACTAACTAAACTATGATCTTGACAGATGACTAGACACTAACTAAGACAAGATGCTCACAGGTAATATTTAGCAATGACTCACACGTAACCAGTAACGTGCGGTGAAATCTTGTCATGGGTAGGCTGTGACCTATCAATGTGGCATATATTCATTCAGTTAATGTAGCAACCCAAGTTCATATCAGGCATCATCACATCGCTGCCTGCATACAGCAAAGTCAGTCATATGTGAGGCTAATGCACAATCAAATCTAATAATCAAATTAATGGACACATCTATCTTATGACTTATACAACAAACAAATGTTTTGTGCGGGACACAGTAAGAGAGGGAGGCGGCGCGATGTCAGCGAACCGACAAGCAGCCTATAGTCACTATTGTGTAGTTTGTATTAATGCCATGGTTCAACAAATAATGTAAAGGTTAAATAATAATTCACTTAGACTTTATAAGAAGCAATTGCGACTTTATTTCACACAATTCGGACTTTATATCTTGCAATTCTGACTTTATAACATGCAATTGCGAATTTATTTCACGCAATTCTGAGAATGTGAAAAAAAAAAATCCTCGACCGGCCCAAAAGTGAAGCGGCCCACCGGGAATTCTCCATACCCACCCCGGGCCTGTTGACAGCCAACGCTAGGCGCCGCTAGATCGGGAAGCGCGGATTGAGTGGATCACGTGACATGAAGCAAGCTCGGTCTCTGCCTCAATGTTGATAATTCAAGACCATAGACAGTAAAAGAAATGGACACAGCGACCCCATTGGAACTCAATTGAGACAAGTGAAGCCCATTTTTAGCGATTTCTTAGCACTTCCTTTCCTGACGCGCAGACTCAAACCGAGCAAAGCGTTACACGGACCACGTGAGCAACCCGTCTGTCTTCTAGTAGCTGTGCCAAGAGAAATCTGAATCATTCCCTTCCGAATCTTGCAGAGACGGAGAGTGTGAGTAGGAATTGTCCATGAGCATGGAGCAGGATCAACTTTTGCTAGGTATTCTGATTAATTATATTGTCATTTTGCCTCTACGTCCCCCCGATTGCCCGCGAGCTTCTCCTCCCGTCCATACGGTAATCTCTCTAATGTGCGACAAAGAGTCGCTTGGTTATGACGCAATCGTTAGCCTACTTTTACAAAAACTGCTTCTACGGGGCCATAACATAAGCTACAAGGTAATGGAGCATTTTATACATTGTCGTGTTTCTTTAGAAATAAAAAATGGACAAATGGAGTCTTCAAACGCCTCAGATGTAAAGTTATTCGCTGTCAAAGTGACGCCAAAATGAATGGAAGTCAATGGGATTGCTAACGCAAGTGAAGTTCCGCTCAAGATGGCGGCACCCGGCCGACTTCAACTTCCGGTCGACTTCCTTCCCGCTTGTTCAAGACAGCATGAGAACTGGCTGCGCATGCGCAAACCTACGTAAACTACGTTCTATGGACCAAAGAGGCACTGCTAACCTCTGCCTTAATGGCCATGGCCTTGAATTTCCTGCATGAAACAATGGTTTTAGGAGAAAACAATGGCAAAATTAGTATATTATATGTGTATTCCTGAGAATTTTTGTTACAAAAATTTATATTTGGAATAAAATAAATCATAATGTGGTGAATTAATAAAGTTCTTGGAGTTAATAAATGTAATGTCAACATTTCCTTTGGTGAGGCACTGCGTACCCTGACCGCACGTCCCTGCACGTAACCTTAGCAAACACAGGCTGGATTCACAGAGTAACATCACAGCACGTTTCACAATGAACCAACACAGGACAGCAATCACAAGGGGATTAAATAGGAAGAAACTAATGATGACAGCAGGTGACACAGGTAAAGCAATAATGACTAAACAAGGGTAACAAAGGGGCGGGGTTACGGGACAAGACAACGCAAGCACACAGCCCAAACAAATGGCCATGTGCTTACACATAAAACATGGGTCTGTCATGATCTTGCCTCAAGACCAGGGAAAATTAAAGACTAGATGGCAGGATCATGACATACCAAGCAAACTAAAATATTTGTAAATATTAACAGGCATAATAAAGTCGATATCTTTGAATTCACACTGATATTTTGTTGTTTTGAGTTGTAAAAAATATAAAAGAAAAGAAAAATAACACATGTATTGTCGACTCTACTGTCTACCGTTGGAAAGTCATAAAATGTACATACGATTTGTTCTTAATTTTTGTATAATATATTTCAATAAGTTTTGTTTTCAGGTTCATGTGGAATTTATTAGGTAACAGCTTTGTAACACAAGAAAATAAGAAACGTTGAATTTCAGGTAGATATTAACACATACAGTGGGTACGGAAAGTATTCATACCCCCGGTAAATATGATCAAAAATGGCTGTAAAAAATAAATCTTTCGTTCAAAAAATTGGCAAAATTCTAACCTTTCATTGAAGTAAAAGAATTCAAATTGGGGGGGAAATCACATTATGAAATAAATGTTTTTCTCCAAAACACGTTACATTATTTAGTAAATACCTTTTTGCAACCTCCTTTTGCCAAGATAACTGCTCTGAGTCTTCTCCTATAATGCCTGATAATTTTGGAGAACACCTGACAAGAGATCAGAGACCATTCCTCCATACAGAATCTCTCCAGATCCTTCAGATTCCCAGATCCATGTTGGTGCTTCTTCTCTTCAGTTCACTCCACTCATCAGCTCAGGGAACTGGGACACTCATGGCAGATGCTTTTTGTGCTCCCTAACACATTTTTGTGTTGATTTTGATGTTTGTTTTGGATCGTTGTCCTAATGGAAGATTCAACCACGGCCCATTATAAGATTTCTAGCAGAGGCAGACAGGTTTTGATTTTTTATCTGTTGATATTTGATAGAATCCACAATGCCATTTATCTGAATAAGATGTCCAGGACCTCCAGCAGAAAAATATGCCCACAACATTGAAGATCCAGTGGTATATTAAACTGTACACATGGGGGACTTTTTATCCTTGTGTGCACCAAACCCATCTGGTGTGTTTGCTGCCAAAAAGCTCTGTTTTAGTTTCATCTGACCACAGAACCCTGTGCGGTTTGAAGTTCCAGTCGTGTCTGACCACTGAATATGCTGGAGTTTGTTTTTGGATGAGCGAGGAGCATTTTTCTTGAAACCCTCCCAAACAACATGTGGGGATGTAGGGGTTGATTTTTTTTATAGGCTTTCTGACCCCCAGACTCAACTAATCTCTGCAATTCTCCATCTTTGATCCTTGAAGAGTCTTTGGCCACTCAAACCATCCTCCTCACTGTGCATTAAGATAATATAGACACACGTCCTCTTCCTGGCAGATTTGTAACATTTTTACTTGATTATAACTTCTTAATTATTTCCCTGATGGTCAAAATGGGGATTTTCAATTATTTAGCTATTTTCTTACAGCCACTTTCTATTTTGTGACGCTCAACAATCTTTTGCTGCAAATCAGAACTGTATTATTTGGTTTTACACATTGTGATGGATGATTAAGGGAATTTGGCCTTTGTGTTTCCTCATATTTAAACTCCTGTGAAACAAGAAGCCATAGCTGGACAATTTCATGTTCCTAGTCCCCCTGGTGTGCTATAAAGGTAAATATTAATGGGAATATACTTCAGAGATATTTTATTCATAAAACATTCTAGGGGTATGAATAATTGTGGCCAACGTGTTTTGGAGAAAAACATTTATTTCATAATGTGATTTCCCCCCCAATTTGAATTCTTTTACTTCAATGAAAGGTTAGATTTTTGCCAATTTTTTTAATGAAAGATCAAACTTTTTATATAATTATATTTATATTTTCATATTTACCGGGGGTACGAATACTTTCCGTACCCACTGTATGCCCAGAAACCCCATTTTATTCCAAAATCGGTGTTTATCTTGGTCACAACCTTCATTGCTATTATATTATGCCGTTTTCTAACCACAAAATAAACAGCTCCGATGTCAATCTAAAAGATTAACTACCGGACAGCTTGCGGTCATTCGGCAAACAGTCGCGGACATTGGATCCATTGTCATATTTTAGCTTTGTGCACAAACTTGCACACCAACAGGCCTTCAACTACACTTGCATATTTTGTGATGCTACGTTAAGTTGTTTCTTCCAGTGGATGCAGTCAACCAGACCATTGAGGAGACCATCAACAAGGACACACAGACAGCAGGAGGAACAAAGGGCTTCCCGAAGTACTACCTGACAGCAGACTACCGCAGCGCATACCTAAGAAAGCTGAGAGAGATGGTCGGTAGGGGTGATTCTCAGCTGAATCATCCAGAACTACAGCCGCCCAGGTTCAGAAGAGATGAGGCAGATTGTCCAGTCCATCTTTGATCTCCTGGAAAATTGTTGGCAAAATCCGTTCAGTCCAGAACAAGAAGAGTTTGTCAGTCTGTCAATTGTAACTGTAGACCCCACCTGATGTGGCATATGAACTACTTGAGGCCAAGAAGATTGGAGAAGAGGTTTACCAAAATTTCAAGACAGAATATCTGGAAACAAGAGTGATACTTTTCTACAACAAGAAAAAAATTAAAAACATTCTCAGAGATCAAGAAGAAGCAACACAGCCAGGAGCAAGCCAAGCAGGTAGTATTGTAGGCCGAAAGAAACCTCTTTGGTCACATGATCTTGATGGCACAGAGCCGACAACTACACATGAGTGACGTCTTGGCTCATCCTCTGGGACCTCTGCCTTGGGCCCTAGCTAACAAGGATGGGTCTCTACGCAAGACCAACAAGGCAGCTTTGGCCAGAGAGTTGGAGAAGAGCGTGTCCCCAGCTGAGGAAATCCCAGAGCCATCAACAACCGCCATTGATGGAATGAGCCTGTTACAGAAACTGAAGGACCAAGACAATTCCTTTGCGCAGTTGGCTGTCTCAGCTCTGGACAAAGAGCTGCACGAAGGGGGGGAGAGCCAGCGTATAGATGTTGTCTTTGATGTGTACAAGGACATCTATTACACGGAACGTGAAAATAGAGACACCAGCCACCATAGTCACATGTTTGCCTGGAGCCAGAGCGCCTGACATCAAAGCAAATTTAAAAGTGCTGGCTAATGCTAATCGTAAATTTTCTAAAATTATTATTCACGTCAGCACTAATGATGTTCGACTCCGCCAGTCGGAGATCACCAAAATTAACGTTAAAGAGGTGTGTGAACTCGCAAGTACGATGTCAGGTACTGTAATTTGCTCTGGCC
Organism: Vimba vimba; assembly: GCA_022828995.1. Taxonomy (NCBI): domain Eukaryota; kingdom Metazoa; phylum Chordata; class Actinopteri; order Cypriniformes; family Leuciscidae; genus Vimba; species Vimba vimba. The sequence goes on from CM040824.1 coordinate 40,468,998, forward strand.
CCCTTCCTGTTCGCAGGAGTGATGAAATAGTTAGCAGATTGTCATCACTCAATGGCTGGCTGTGTAAATGGTGTCCACAAAATAATATAGAGTTCATAGACAATTGGAAAAGTTTTTGGGGCAAGTCTGACTTGTTGAAAAGAGATGGTATTCATCCCTCCTGGGATGGTGCTGCTCTTCTCTCTTGTAAAATGGCACATAGTCTTAGAGCTCAAACATGACAATCTGGGGCTCAAATCAGGAAGCAGACAGACTGGCTAAACCGACCGTCTGCTAGCTGTCTCACGTCACCAAGGTCAGATAAATCCCATCACATAGAGCCTCTTTCACCTTGCTATCATCATAGAGACTGTGTCTGTTCCCCGAATTAGGAAATACAAAAAACTCCCAACCCATCTAAGGGTAAAATTTTTATTGATGTTCAACAAATAAAAAAAACACAGATATAATACAATTGAGCAAATGATAAAGCTCGGTTTGCTGAATATTCGAATATTGCTGAATATTCGATCCCTTACTTCAAAAGCACTTATTGTTAATGATATGATTACAGACTATAACCTAGATGTGCTGTGTTTGACAGAAACCTGGCTAAAACCAAACAATTACATTACTTTAAATGAGTCCACCCCGCAAGATTACTGTTATAAACATGAGCCTCGTCTGAAATGCAAAGGGGGAGGTGTTGCTGTAATTCATAGTAATACTTTCAAAATTACTAAGAAGTCTAGTTTGAAATATAATTCTTTTGAAGTATTGGTGCTTAATGTAACAACATCGAATGTAAATGATAAATCACATTTGAATTTGTGCTGGCTAATGTATACAGGCCACCAGGGCACCATACAGACTTTTATCAAAGAATTTGCGGACTTTCTATCAGAGTTAGTATTGGCTGCAGATAAAATCCTAATTGTTGGTGATTTTAATATACATGTAGAAAATGAAAAAGCATTGGGATTGGCATTTAAAGATATTCTTAACTCTATTGGAGTTAGACAACACGTGTCAGGACCTACTCATCGTCGTAATCATACTCTAGATCTAATATTATCACATGGAATCAATGTTGATGCCGTTGAAATTCTGCAGCAGAGCGATGACATCTCAGATCATTATCTAGTCTCGTGTAAACTTCATTTAGCCAAGGTTGCAAAGCTGACTCCTTGTTACAAATATGTTAGACCTATCACTTCTGCCACTAAAGATTGCTTTATCAATAATCTTCCTGATCAGTTCCATCATTTCAGCATCCCAGATAGCTTAGAAGAACTTGATATTGCGACAGAAACTTTTAACTCACTTTAATTAATAATATATATATAAAATCTAAATTCAAAACCTTTTGTCAAATTATTTATTTATTTAAAATAAAAATTTTGGGTCCCACTTTATATTAAGTGGCGTTAAGTACTATGTACTTACAGCAAAAAATAAGTACAATGTACTTATTGTGTTCATGTTGTAATGTAAAACACTTTTGCTGCTATAGGCCTTTATCACAACACAATAGAACGCCGGAAGTAGCCGCGAAGCAGTGTACAGCGTCTTCCGGTTATTGCATTCACCATGGCTTCATGTTAATTATCACTGGACTACTACACTCTCGCATCTCCCAAAAGTTTCATTATTTTTTTTTTTTTCTTGATTCCATTTGAATGGTTTAATTAAATTGTTATAACCATTTGTTTAAAATGTAATGATTTAAGCAAAAATTTCTTCAAAGGTTAACCAAACTTTTATTTTGACGGGTTGCCGTGTAGACCTTCTCTCTGTGTTTTATGATGATAGTTTCTCTCAAATGGAGCTAAAAAATCCTGCTGAAGTGACTCTCAGAGCGGCTGTGTTGATGAAGTGCATTAATGTTAATAAGAAAGGCTGAAAAAAATCGCGAGCGTCATGCGTGCCTCAGTGTGAGTGTGTGTGTGTGTGTGTGTGTGTGTGTGTGTGTGTGTGTGTGTGTGGTAAATGAAACGCGTCGGTGCCATTCATTCACAGAGACACGCAGAACAGAGCACGATTCCTATTTAAATAGTCTTTATGCGGTTTAATATTGACAGACACTGGTCTATATCGCGATTTTATTTAAGTTTACTGACTTTTCATCTAAATGTGTAACTAAGTAACCACCGGAAGTGCGAGTACACTGCTTGGCGATTTCGAAAGTTCCGAAACCAGGAAATGAGATAAAGGCCTATTGAGATGTGATACGGGTAAGGTAAGGGACAGGTGTGGTGAAATGGGTAGGTTTAAGGTGTAAGAGAAGGGTCAACTGTGTAATTACAAATGTAATTACATAAATTAATTACAGCTGTAATTACATGCAGGAATTGTTAAAATGTAAGTACAATGTAAAAACATGTAGTTACACAATAAGTACATTGTATCAAATTATTAATTTCAATGTAAGTACATAGTACTTAAAGCCACTTAATATAAAGTGGGACCTTATTTTGGTAAAATGCAGCCTTGTTTAGTAAAAATCTACCCTGACCTCAAACATTTGAACCAAAAAAAAATATTTTAAACGTTCATCAACATAATAACTATTATAGACCTGTTCCTGCAAAGGCAATGATGGTATATGCTGCAACATACTTACACAACACCAAGAACACAAAGAGAGGGATGAAGGGTCTGGAGAAGATGATGACAAAACAGGCGAACAGTGAATATGATGAGGCTGCCGTTTGTTCATTAATTGTGAAGCATAGCAGTTTGCCTGAAGGTGGTAGCCAGTGTGTGCTTTGTGTGGTGTGGAGGTGAGGCCCTCTTGGTTAGCCTTGCATCTGGCGGGCTGACCCGGGTTGCCCAGACTCAGTTTTAACTCTTGCGTCCTACAGAGTTTTAACTGGGTCCTCGTTGGATCTTGCGACTTGCGGACCAACCTGGGCAGCCCTTCTGCCATTCGGGCGTTGCCCTAGCGACTTGCGGGGCCTGTCTTGTATGGTAGGGCTGCACGATTAACCTTTATCGCATCGATATTGAGGTTTTAACTCCCGCAATAACCTAACCTCAGGAGTCTGAGGTTTTTTCCCCCGCCTCTGACATTTGAGTGACAAACCTATTAGCCAATCAAAATGGTCGAATCTCGCGTTCCTGGCTTGCTGGCCAATTAGAAATGGCAATGGAAAGTTACAAGGTTGTATGCAGTGCACCGGCTTTCTGTCAGCAGCAAAGCAGCTAACACACAACGTGTACCTTGAATTGTGCCTGTTGGAGCCAAATGTAATTTAATTATTCCACCACTAGATGGCGGTGTGGTTCAGTGGTGTGGGTAAAGCCGCACTTGTTCCATCACATGGTATTTAAGCTACTTTGGGTTGAATCACAAACACAGGTGGCGGGAATATATGGTTCTTACCATAGAACCGATGTATTGTAAACTCTGAGCCAGCAGACATTGCATTAAATGGACAAACACTGTTCAAACGGATATCGCTGTGTGCATTGTTTTTATTATGCGTGAAGAACATCTTACCACCTTTCCTGGGCTTATAGGAAAGCCATTACAAAAAGTAAGAACCTTCTCGGACTAAGAAGATATCGTTTGAAATTGAGTTTCTTGTGCATTGGAATGGACGGAGGAATTCTGTGAATGGAAAAAAGGTTGACTTGCGCACATGGCAGAGTGAGTGACTACTACTGGAGTGTGGATCGCTTACCTGATGGGTTGCAGAGTCTTATCGTCTTGAACTGAACGGAGTATGTATGTTTTAAGCTGGCACATGTGAAGAAATCTCAAGAAGCTCTACGAAACGCCGGTGAGTGAACTTCTTTGATCGATATTCATCGCATTATGAGATTCTGATTCAGGAAGAAGTTTGAATCGCGGCTTGAGCTTGATTGATTACGTTCTTCTACAATCAACAATACTTTCAGCTTGTTGTATGTTGTGTTGGAGTGGATCTTGCTTTGTTCAGTATCATTATCTTCGCTTTATGGCTTATTGAACATGCTTTAAAGGAAACGCTTGTAAGAGTGCAATGAGTGTCATTAGAGAAATGAATGATGATGAAATCACGAGTGAAACGGATGATGCCGATGTTGTTGAAATTAATTCAGTGCATGGTCATGCTGTTACTGAGAGAAACAGTGCTGTTGGAACAGGGAAAAGAGTCAGGAAAATGACTGACAAAGGTGTTTCATTGTCTATTGAGTATTTACAAAAGCAATGTAAATCAAAGTTCACTCAAACAAATCAACTTAAACAAAGGATCAATGATCTCATTTCTGGAAAAGTGACCAAAGAAACTGTTTCTGATGTGCAAAAATATTTCCAGAATTATGAAACACTGTGTAAAGATGCTGTTGAAACTCATAATTCATTGCTGAAAATGCCAATGCTTAAAAGTGAGTGGGAACAGCAACAAAAGTGGCTTGCTGGCAAATTGAAAGAAAATAATGAGTTTATCACTGATGTCAAACAATGGTTATCCGATGCTGGAGTTTTATATGAGGATGGAATGTCTTTAATAGACACAAATGTAGATCCTGATGACAGTGTATCTAATGCTTCAAAGCAAGGATCTCGCTTTAAACCCCATTCCTTGTCAGGTTCTTCAAAGGCTTCAAGCACTGCATCTGCTCGTCTCAAAGCTAAAGCTGAAAAGGCAGCCCTTTTGCAATCTGTAGCTGCTTTGAAAAAAATGCATGTTCTTGAGGCCAAAGAGGAAGATCTCCAAAGACAAAAGGAGAAAGTGCGGAGAGAAAAGGAACAATTAGAAATGGAAACACAATTAGCAATTGCCACTGCAAAATTGTCTGTGCTGCAAATGAGTGAAGGAAGTGTTGAACGAATGAGTAAAGAAGAGGATCCAATGAATGCGTATTACGCGAAACATGTAAAATCATGCTCCTCAATTAAATGCTCTAACTCAAAGACGTCTTCACAGCCAAGAAATGGAAATACTCAACATGACAATTTGGTTGTACGTCCAAAGGAGAGATCAATCATGCAAACTCTAGCACCAGCCTCAATGAATTGTAAATCTTCATCTTCATCTACAAAGCAGCAAAATTTAAGTTCCTACAGGCCTAAAGATAACATTCAGACGCCACATTTGTTGCCTCCACAAGTTACTACTCCGGTTTCTACTCAAAATTCTACCTTGTACGATGTTGTACAACAGCAAACTAACATTGCCGCTCAATTGGTGCAACAGCAAGCTTTGGTTTCTCTTCCACCTCGAAGGATATTGGAGTTTGATGGAGATCCATTGCAGTATGGCTCCTTTGTTAAAGCTTTTGAACAAGCCATTGAAAAGAAAACTGGGGACAAGCAAGAATGCCTTTATTATCTAGAGCAATATACAAGAGGACGGCCAAGAGAGTTAGTCCGTAGTTGTCATAATATGAGAGCTGATCAAGGATACGATCGAGCAAAGAATCTGCTTAAAGAACATTTTGGCAGTGAAATTAAAATAACAGCAGCATATATGGAGAAGGTCATGCACTGGCCTGTAATAAAGGGTGAAGATGTTGATGCTTTGGAGTCTTTTTCCATTTTTCTGCGAAGCTGTTGTAACGTAATGGAAGACTTACAGCAAATGGAGGAAATTAATGTTCCATCTAACCTTCGACTCATTGTGATGAAGCTACCTTACAAATTCCGAGAAAAGTGGAGGGCTGTTGCTTGTGAGTTACAGGAGCGTCACGGCAACAGGGCCATGTTTTCTGATTTGGTGAGGTTTATGGAGCATCAGGTAAAGATTCTTTCCCATCCATTATTTGGAGATCTACAGAGTGGACAGGCATCCTTTTCATTTCATGCTAAAGCTCAGCCTAAATCTACTGGTAAAGGTCTTGCAACTGTTGCAGCTGTACATACTGTTTCACAGCTGTATCCATCTGAAGCACAACATACCTACACTAGTTCTACTCAACAAAAGAACATCAACAAATTGTGTATTGTCTGTAAAGGCTGCCATTCATTGGATAGGTGTTCTCGTCTAAAGAACATGACACACAGAGAAAAATTGAGTGTTTTAAAAGAAAATCGATCGTGTTTTGGGTGCTTGAAGATTGGGCATGTAAGTAAAGATTGCAGAAACCCATTCATTTGTGATGTCTGCAATCAAAGGCATCCCACCTTGCTTCACATAGAAACCAAAAGTGAACCATCCCCATTAGCAGTAACAAATGCTTTGGCTGCTTTGCAGGCGTGTGGTCAAAATGGGGCCGGGAACAGGGAGTGTGTTCTGTCTATCATCCCAGTACAAGTCAAGGTGAATTCAGGCAGCAAGATCATCAACACCTATGCGTTTTTGGATCCAGGAAGTTCAGCCAGTTTCTGTACAGAACATCTTATGAGAAAACTGAATCTTACAGGAACAAAAAGCTCCATACTGCTCCGTACTTTAGGCCAAGAAAAGTCCGTAGACACGTTCATGCTCCGTGGTCTTCAAATTTCAAGCTTGGATGGACAGACCTTTGTGGATTTACCAGAACTGTATAGTCAACCATCAATGCCCGTGAGCAAGAATAACATCCTCACTTTAGATGACTTAAAGGATTACCCATATCTGGAGAGTATCAGAATTCCCAGTATTAATGCAGAAGTTGAGTTGTTGATTGGTCTCAATGCATCAAATCTTATGGAACCGTGGGAAATCATTAACAGCCAAGGCGGGGGACCCTATGCTGTCAAGACCCTATTGGGGTGGGTTGTGAATGGGCCATTAAGAGGTGGTAGTAGTGACAAAGGGGAGACTGGCTGTCCTGTAGTCACTGCTAATCGGATCTCTGTTGCCAGGCTGGAGGATCTGTTGATAGCTCAATACAATCATGATTTTAACGAGAAGCTGTCAGATAATGATGTTACCATGTCAAAAAATGACCAACAGTTTATGGAAATAATGGAATCCACAATCAAGTTTGAGGAGGGTAATTATTGTATTGACTTACCTTTTAAGTCTCCTGATGTCATCATGCCAAACAACCGTAGTGTTGTAGAACAGCGCGTTCTGGGTCTACAAAGGAAGTTTAAAAAAAATCGAGAGTATCAGCAGGAGTATACATCTTTTCTGTCTGACGTCATTGACAAGGGATATGCAGAGGTAGTACCACCTGACCAGTTGAAACGAGAAGATGGTAAGGTTTGGTACATACCACACCACGGAGTATATCATCCGAAAAAGAAAACGCTAAGAGTAGTGTTCGATTGTGGTGCAGTATTTAAAGGAATTTCGCTAAATACTCAGCTGCTACAAGGTCCCTATCTCACCAACTCTCTGCTAGGAGTTCTTACAAGATTCAGACGAGAGCCTGTTGCTTTGACCGCTGATATACAATCCATGTTTCATCAGGTAAAGGTTTCCCAGAAACATGTGGACTTTCTGCGTTTTTTGTGGTATCCCAGTGGTGATATTACACGGAACGCTATGGAATATCGGATGAAAGTTCATCTTTTTGGGGCAGTGTCCTCGCCCAGCTGTGCTAATTATGCATTGAGGAGGATTGCACATGACCATCAAGCTCACTTTGATCCTTGTGTTCTAAACACAATTCTTCATAACTTTTATATGGATGACTGCTTAACATCTTTGCCTACAGAAGCTGAAGCACTCCATTTGGCTCAGAATCTCATTGCTGCTTGTGCAAGGGGAGGATTTCCACTGTTAAAATGGTTGAGTAATAGTCGTGTTGTTATGTCAAGCATTTCAGAAGAACAGAGATCAAAGGCAATTAAAGAGCTTGACTTGGATAAAGATGATCTTCCAATGGAAAGAGTACTCGGGTTGCATTGGTGCACCGAAAAGGATACATTTACCTTCAGGTTATCCATAAAGGAGTATCCTCACACAAGACGTGGCATGTTGTCAGTGGTTAGTTCCATTTATGACCCCTTGGGGTTTCTTTCCCCATTTACTCTGCCTGTAAAACAGGTACTTCAAGAAATGTGCAAGTGCAATGTTGGCTGGGATGATAAGATTCCACAGGCCTTCTCTCAGCGATGGACAAGATGGCTGGCTAACCTGCACTGTATAGCAGCACTGAAAGTAAACCGGTGTGTAAAGCCCAAGGACTTTGGTCCAGCCAAACATGCTCAGCTTCACCACTTCTCGGATGCCAGCGAGAATGGCTATGGGACGGTGTCATACTTGAGGTTGGTGAATAGTGAAAAAAGGACTGTAGTGGCATTTATCTTAGGAAAATCAAGAGTGGCGCCACTAAAACAGATGACAATCCCGAGGTTGGAACTTACGGCTGCTGTTCTCGCTGTACGAGTAGATAGAATGCTAAAAAGGGAGTTACAGATTCATTTGGATTCATCTGTATTCTGGACAGACAGCAAGACTGTACTGAGATATATCCAAAATGAAACTAAGCGGTTCCACACCTTTGTAGCAAATAGAGTGGCTGCCATAAGAGACTCAACAGATGTTGTGCAATGGAGGCACATAAAGTCAAGTCTGAATCCGGCGGATGAGGCATCTAGAGGTCTTGGTGCTGAAGAGTTTTTAGCATGTGAGAGATGGCTCAAGGGACCTGATTTTCTTGTAAAGGAAGAAGAAGAATGGCCCAAGTCCAACATGAAGTCGTTGTCAATACCTACAGATGACCGGGAAGTTAAGGTAGATTACACTGTACATGCCTTTGCCTGTCAGGTTTCAAAGTCTCCTACCAGTCAGTTCTTCAGCTATTTTTCTGATTTTGCAAAGCTTAAAATCTCTGTAGCATGGATGCTCAAGATCAAGGAAATGCTTGTGCAGCTTGTGAAACAGAGGAAGGCTTTACAAGCATCTACTTGTACAAAGGACTTTCCAAACACTGAGGCAAAAAGGTCTCATGCAAAAAGAAAGATGAAGGCAAAAATGGATTGCAAAGCATTGACTGCTGATGATCTCATGAGAGCAGAAATTGTTATAATTCGATATTGTCAACAAGAAAGATTTTCTGATGAGATTATTGCATTGAAGGCAGGAGCTACCGTCAAGAAAAAGAGTGACATCTTTCGGCTTGATCCAGTGCTGGAAAATGGTATTTTGAGAGTAGGAGGGAGACTGGCTAAGGCTGCCATGCCGGAGGAAGAAAAGCATCCAGTTATATTGTCTAAAGACCAGGCTATTTCTCGACTTCTCTTGAAGCATGTGCATCAGCAACTGGGCCATGCAGGAAGAAATTATATGTTGTCATTTCTTCGTAAGCGTTACTGGATAACTAACGCTAATTCCGCTTGTCGGAAAATAATCTCTGACTGCGTCACATGTCGTCGCCTTCAAGGAAAGATCGGAGAGCAAAAAATGTCTGACTTGCCAGCGGAGAGACTTTTGCCTGATTTACCACCATTTACAAACGTTGGTGTTGATTACTTTGGACCCATTTATGTCAAGAGAGGTCGAGGAACAATTAAGCGTTATGGGGTCATCTTCACCTGCATGGCAAGCAGGGCTGTCCATCTGGAGATGGCCTATACATTAAATACAGACTCCTGTATTAATGCCATTCGCCGGTTTATGTGTCGTCGTGGTCAAGTGGCTCAGTTGAGATCAGATAATGGTACCAATTTTGTCGGAGCTGAGCGGGAGCTGAGGGAAGCTGTTACTGGGTTAGACCATAATAAGATCCAGCATGCATTGTCATCAAGGGGACTTACGTGGATATTTAACCCTCCTGCCGGGTCTCACTTCGGTGGAATTTGGGAGAGGCTTATTCGGCTTGTGAAAAAGGTATTGCATTCAACCATTAAACAGCAATCTATGGATGATGAAAGCTTTCAAACTCTTCTGTGTGAGATAGAAGCAATCCTTAACGCCCGTCCTATTACGAAAGCCTCTGACGATGTGAACGATCTGGAGGCGCTTACGCCTAATCATATTCTCCTTCTAAAATCTAAACCACTAAGGATCCCTGGAGTTTTCGATGAAGGAGATTTGTACATCAAGAAACGATGGAGACAGGTACAATATTTATCGGATCTCTTCTGGAAAAGATGGGTAAGGGAATATTTACCATTACTACAAGAAAGACAGAAATGGATAAAACCACGAAGAAGCTTTACCGTGGGAGATATCGTTGCTATCATGGATCCTTTAGCTCCTCGTGGCTCCTGGTTGATGGGAAGAGTAATTAAAACCTATCCTGATAAAAATGGATTCGTTCGATCAGTTCAACTGAAGACAAAAACAGGACATTTGGAGAGGCCTGTGTCCAAAATCTGTCTACTACTAGAAGCTGAGCACTGAAGCAGAATCGGAATTCACATACAAAGACATTTATGGCTCCTTATGTATATGTTGTTTAATTGTGAATTTACATTATTACAATTATGGGGCCGGTGTGTTGGAGCCAAATGTAATTTAATTATTCCACCACTAGATGGCGGTGTGGTTCAGTGGTGTGGGTAAAGCCGCACTTGTTCCATCACATGGTATTTAAGCTACTTTGGGTTGAATCACAAACACAGGTGGCGGGAATATATGGTTCTTACCATAGAACCGATGTATTGTAAACTCTGAGCCAGCAGACATTGCATTAAATGGACAAACACTGTTCAAACGGATATCGCTGTGTGCATTGTTTTTATTATGCGTGAAGAACATCTTACCACCTTTCCTGGGCTTATAGGAAAGCCATTACAGTGCCATTGTGAATTTTTGTCCCGCCAAAGCCTTATTTGATCGGTGAGTAATGTAGATGAACTGCTGCGCTTGTGAGTGACAGGGCGCATGTTTAACTCATAGACTGTAAAAAGGTTTAACTGAAAGAACGAGCAGAGAGAGAGAGAGAGAGCCGGTCGCGCGCGCGCATTCTCTCTCTCTCTCTTCGGAGCCAGGCGAAAGTGTAAACAAGACTTCACCGTCTCCAAACTATGCGCTGTCTTGCTCTCTCTCCCTCGCTCATATTAATCAAAATAAATCGACACGGTGGTAAAAGGTCGGAAGACCAAAGTTTCATGTGGATCATTAGGAGATTTTTTTTCCTGAATTACCGCTGGGTGTGAATTGTGCTAAATAAATTGAACTGAAAAGCGTTCCGGACATTTAACTGACAAAAAAAAAAAAAAAACTCTTTAATTAAACGAAAAAAAATATCCAGTGATGAAATGTTTTCTGTGTTGACAGAAATCTTGGATGTCCATGTCCTAACTGCTGGGATAATCACACAACGCGCATGACACGTCCAATTCGCGAACTAATGACTCCTTTGAACCGATTCATTTTAATGAATGGTTAAAAAAACAACTGATCTTTCCAACAGTGAACTCATGAGACGTCTGAATCGGTGTATAACTAATCAGTAACACTTTACAATAAGGTTATATTTACATAAATTACATAAAAAGTACAGTTTGCTTAGCCTACTCAAGCTTTAAAATAAATAAAACCAAAAAAATCGAAAATCGCACCGCAATCGCAATATTTGTACGAAAAACCGCAATTAGGTTTTTTCTCAAAATCGTGCAGCCCTATTGTATGGCATAGTGTATATTTGTACATAGTTCATTGATCACACATGGTGATGGGTTTAGGTGATGTCATCTCAATGGGTGTCTTAAAGACCTACCCCATTAATATGTATCGTACAGTGGCAGGATCCAAGTTATGTTAAATACCCGCATTGATTTTTCCTCCAGAAATGCATAACATTCAGCCTAACAAAGATTCATCGTTTATCCAAAAAGCAATTTTGAATTTTTAAAAGTGTCAGGATGTGATTCACACTCACTACACCCTGAAAACAATGCATCAACATTCACAAGAGCACTCATGATTGTGAAATGTAAAATTATTTTGTTTACCATAAAAATAACCTAAAATTATGCCTGAAAGTAATCAAAAATAAATCAAAATATGCCATAAAATTAGCTCTTTGAAATCTGAAAATGCCAGAAATGAAATCAGCATCCTCTAAAACCACTCACATATTGTAGAAATTAACCATACAGTGCAAAATATCTGGTGAAAATGAACGATTAAGCTAATAATGCTAATTATGCTAATCATGCAAATTGCTCAACATAATTATGCAAATTAGCATCCGGCAGTTTCTGTATGCTGGGGACCCATACTTTACATTTCTGCAATAAAACTTTGGTGTACTCAACATTTCCGGGTTCACCTAGTTGGCTACTAGACTATTTCATGACATTGGGGTATTACGGTTTGACATGCTAAAACTCCCAAATTTACCAATTTTTAGCAATTTATTTTGGAATTATTGCCTTTATCTCATTATTTCACTAATTTGAGACCTACTTTATTTGTGATGAATGAACCACTTGATGAATTATCAACTGGATGAACCAGATTATTTCCATGGAAGGTACTTTTGCCATTTTTTCCGCTTACAGGGGTCAGTCACTTCAAGCGGTCATAACCACTACTAAGCTGCCAGTTGGCAAGGGTTATCATGTCAAAACATTATCTAGGGATGCATATGATGTAAAAAATCGCAACTAGAATTTGCCCACCCAGATGGTACCAATATGTGAAATTTTGGTCCAAGGACTAATTGACCCAATATGTAACCCAACGATTGGGTTAAACAAATAACCCAATGTTTTTTAATGTATAGTGAGTTGCCTACATAGACAACATTTCTGAGCATTCTAGTCTCAAAACCTAGTTACTTGCCTATATAGACAGCATTTTTAGGCATCATAGTCTCAAAACCTAGTTACTTGCCTATATAGACAGCATTTTTAGGCATCATAGTCTCAAAACCTGAGCTGCCTAACATTTTTAAGCCTCAGTCACGTGACAACATTCCGGAGGTCTCACAATCTAGTGAGTTGCCTAATAGACAACATTTTTGAGCATTCTATTCTGAATAGCGAGTCTCCTATATATACAGCATTTTTAGGCATCATAGTCAGAAAATCTATTGAGTCTCCTGTATAGACAGCATTTTAAGGCGTCATAGTCTCAAACCCTAGTGAGCTGCCTACATAACATTTTTAGGCCTCGTATGTAACCCCTTTCAAGTACGCACGCGGGTTGTTGGAGGAAAAGAAATAAGGGACACTGCACATCACTGAACGGGATCTGGAGGATTATATAAAAACCGAAGTGACGAGCTTCGGGAAAGCCCCATTGGTTCACCTGGCTACATTCCAAAACCACCTGAGCCTTCATCAAAGTTCGATACCACCCCTCCGAAATGGTCGGAAATCAATCAAGTGGTGTCTCGAGCAAGAGCTGCCTCAGCAGCTGGACCAAATGGGGTATCATACAAGGTCTACAAGAGATGCCCCATGACCTTGAGGCTTTTGTGGAAGATGATGAGAGTTGCCTGGAAAACTAACTCCATCCCACCTGCATGGTGCAAGGCATTCACCACTTTTATCCCGAAAGAAAAGGACTCCCGAAATATCAACCAATTCAGAGGCATTGCGCTTCTAAATGTGGAAGGAAAATTTTTATTTTCGGTGATGGCGAGCCGCTTGTCCAACTACCTCCTGACCAACGTCACCACACTCTTACAGACAGCAGCGTGCACTCACAGACTCTTAAAGAGATTTGAGGAACTGTTGACATGGGCCAGGATGAAGATAAAGCCATCCAAGTCTCACAGTGTCTCAATACGCAAAGGAGCCAGGAGAGACAACATCTCCTTCACAGTGGATGGTGAGGAGATTCCACGCCTGGCAGAACAGTTGGTGAAAAGCTTGGGAAGGCTATATACAGCTGACCTGTCAGACAAAAACATGGCGGTCTCGTTGACTGCACAGCTCACTGCTGGTCTGAAGAAGATCGACCAAAGCCCTCTACTTGGCAAGTTTAAGGTCTGGTGCTACCAGTTCACCCTGTTCAAATCGCATAATGTGGCCCTTAAAGCTGTGTGACATCCCCTCTTCAGCAGTCCTGAAGATAGATGCTAAGGCAAACAATTACATCCGGAAGTGGCTAGGCCTTCCCCTCATCAGCTTGGGTTAAAAACTGGAGAAGATGAGACTGCTGTTCGAACTAAAAGATTCACCCGACCCAGTGGTACAGAGTGCCAAAGTCCAAGTCAGAACAGGAAGAAGATGGGACGCATCACAGGCATTAGACCAGGCTATAACTCGGCTGAAACACCAGGAGGTCGTAGGGGCTGTGCAATATGGCATGGCAGGTCTTGGATGGCGAACACCAACCAAGCCATGGTCAAAAGCCTCAAGGGAGGAAAGGAAACAACTCGTGATTTCAGAAGTCAGGAGGGGGGAAGAGGAGGGCTACAAGGTTATGGCAGTGACCCAATCCCAGCAAGGTAGATGGACCACCTGGGAGGCTGTCACCAACAGGTCCATCACATGGTCCGATCTATGGAAGTTGCCCCAAGCAAGGCTAAGTTTTTTTGATCAGAGCCACGTATGACACTCTCCCAAGTTCCCAAAATCTGCACCGCTGGTACGGCACAGAGGAGCCCTGCCAGCTTTGTGGCCACCAACGTCCCGGCCTCCAGCACATCCTCTCTAGCTGCAAGACTGCACTGAGCCAGGGGCGCTACGGGTGGCGTCACGACAGAGTTCTGCGAAAGCTAGCAGAAGCCATCGAAGCACGCAGGCTCGAAGTGAACCATGCCAGCCCAATATCAACACACCCGCCCATCCAGTTTGTTAGACAAGGGGGAGAGGCACTCAGTAGCACAGTAAGAGAGAGGTCCTTGCTGACACCTGGAGGGGAGTGGGCCCTTAGAGCTGACCTGGATCGCCAGTTGAAGTTCCCTCAGGAGATCGCCATAACCTCCCTCCGGCCAGACATCGTGATTTGGTCCATCGCCACGAAGACCGTCATTATGGCCGAATTAACCGTGCCATGTGAGGATGGGCTGGAGGCCGCCTTCGAAAGAAAAAAGGAGAGGTATGCGGAACTGGCAGCTGCGTGCGCACAAGCTGGGTGGAGAGCATACACCTATCCAGTGGAAGTTGGTTGCAGGGGCTTCACTGGAACCTCAATGCAACGACTCCTTAAGACCCTTGGCATCAAAGGTGCCAAACTGGAGAGAGTCCGCAAGGAGCTGGCAGAAGAGGCTGAGCAAGGGAGTTTTTGGCTCTGGCTCTGTAGAAAGGACAAGGCTTGGGGGAAAGACGGATCCTGAGGCTGGCTGCAGGGGGTGGCAGGGTGATGTCCCTGTCACTGCTCCACCACCCGGAGATGTTCCGGGATTAAAGGAGCGAAACATCTGTGAATGGTGGCTCCCGGCTGACGACCCTGCAGCCGGACCAAAAGGCATTGGCGGAAGTGCGTCAAGCAGAAATGCCTTGCAGGTGGTCCCACCTGTGCTTACAACTATAGACAGCATTTTTAGGCGTCATAGTCTCAAAACCTAGTGAGTTGCCTACATATATAGCATTTTGTTAGGCCTCATAGTCTCTAAACCTAGTGAGTTGCATACATAGACAACATTTCTTGTTGCTATAGTCTAAAAATCTCTTGCATTTCTAACATGGACAAGATTTCTGGGCATCAATGCTTTATAGTCTTAAATGTAGTCGTTTTCCTAAAGCATTTTTTAGACATTTGTTCTGCAGATCTGCCAGTTTAGACTGTATTTCTGACATGTGTGTGTCACAGTGAGCTGTACGCCTACACAGGGTTCTCTAACATCTCCAAACCTTGCACACCGCCTACAGTAATGCAGCAAACACACTCTGAGCGGCCTAACCAGACTCACAGAGAAGACTATAATCACACTAATTAGGCTAAAACACGCTGTCTATCTACGAGGTTTTGACACACAGAAGCATCACCTCAGAGAGTCACGAGTGAGAAAAACAAACCAACAAGAAATGACCTCAATCTAGACCAAAGCATCTGCGTATGAAGAAGAATCGTGCAACACAACACATGCACAAGAGGTGAAATAACTACACAAAATAATATCTTGTTTTCTGAGAAATGTATCAATATTAAGGGAGTTGATGCTTAAAATGAGGGTCAGAAAAATAAACCCAATTTACAGGGAATTTTCTTGTAGAATTCGTGTCACTTTGCATCTCAAGTAAATGTTTCTTTATTTAAGAAAGTTGAGATATTTGCACTGGAAAACAACAAAAATCGCGTTATGCATTGCATGTTTTAAGCATAACCCACACTTCATATCTCATGCAATTCTGCATTTAAAGTGAATGTAATTTGAATGAATGATGTTTAGACATTTAAACAAGATAAAACTGATAAAGCAGGACTGTAGCAGAAATCACGTGAGGTTGGATGATGTTGATTCTGTCTGGACGAGGCGATCGATGCTGTTCCTGGAAATCAGTGCAAGGCTTGCGAAACACGTTATTCCTCGGAAAGAGCCGTTCAGGAGCCAGAGATCCGTCTAGACGCAGTCTCTCTTTCTCCACCTTTAACTGGAAGTGAAGCCCAATGCAACACATTTTTCTGCATCTGTTTCATATAATTTGCGCTGGTGAAACTAATTCACATCTACATAATAAACAACAGTGTCTAGAACATAATTAAACCCAGATGGGTTCGTTTATGAACTCAAACTTCGAGTCCTTTACAGCCTTCTTAAATAAAAATATTTAATGCAATGATTATAGAACAGTTGCATGCATATTTTTCAGTAGCATCCATATAGTTGCATGCATATTTGTAAGTTGCATGTGTGGCGAGTGCGTCAGGTACCGGAGGGAATGGTAAGAATGCACCAACAATTAAACTAACGTTCGACTACGCCACCCGGTATATAGCGGGAACTACCAGCCCCAGGACAGGGGGGCGCACAGGTTCGTTATTGCAAAATGGGTGAGCAGAGAGACATAGTCCTGGGAGCAGAGAGACATAGTCCTGGGAGTACAAAAGATGAGGCAGTTTTATTCAAATAAAAAATTTAAAACCATCAATACATTAACATCTCACGGGCTCAATATTCACATGTCAAAAAGAAAAGGAAAAGAACCAACACTTTACAAAACTTCAATATAAAGAAAAAAATAAATAAAAAAAAATAATACACGAGAAAGCTTAATTGAGAGGGAGATGGACTGCTGTGGCCCTCAATTCACACACCACACTTAATACCCACACGCACATCCACTCTGGTGAGGTCACTCAAATAAGCACGGCACTCAACGTGAACCCCGTTAAACAGCGGCTAAACCCCTCCTCTGTACACCTTCTCCCTCACTCCGTCCCAGAATAAAGAAACAGTCAGTTCACAAACATAAAAAAAAAAAAAAAAAAAAAAAAGAATACACAAAGACAATATTCAAATCAATCTCGTCTTGTGACTCAAATTCATTTTTAAACCTACAAAATAAATTACATCACATCCCGTGCTCTCACTCCTCGGCGAGCAATTCTCTGCGCCCGAAGTTGTAAACACACAAAGTTTACTATAACAAAAGTCGACCGGAATAAGCAGGCAAGGCAGCAGTGCGTTACGTCAACAGACGCGCATCTCGTCCCGCAATATAGAGGTGAAACCCTTGCTCTTGTCACTCAATCTGTCGAACAAGAAACAGAAAAATTACTAATAAAACAATAAAAGAGACAAACCACGCAAATGGCTCTCATACATCCCGGGAGTGTTCTCAGCGAAGCACTATACGTGTTCGCTGGCCTCAACATGCCGCCGGTTGCTCGTCAATGAACTACAGACTCAAAATAGTAAATAAACATTCCATTGACGAAAAAACTCAAAACAGACGTAGGTTACCAACCTCAAAGCCCGAGGCAGCCTGTGCACGGCCGCACAGAGCCGAGACGGCACTTCAGCTACTCTCCCACTCATAAATGGCGGCCTCCGTAAAGGGGCGGTACAGGTGTCGACGCATCCCAAGTGACAAAAACCTCCCCATTTTATACCATGACACCAGACTGCTGATAGGTTCAATGTTTTCACATGACACTGGCCAATGATCAACACGGGTACACTTCACCCTGCTACACATGTGTATTTGTCAGCTGCATTCATATTTTTCAGTTGCATGCATATTTTTCAGTAGCATGCATATTTGAACAGTTGCATGCATATTTGAACAGTTGCATGCATATTTTCTCCCAAAACAAAATGTAAAAAAATCTAAGTAGGCTACTTTCCTTTTATGATTCCTGAAAGATACTGACTCAGTAAATCAAACATAAACTGAAACAATAATGTGATTTTGCATATTTTGTATCTGAAGATTCAATCATTATTTAAACCCAGGATAAAAGTTATGTTTGTAGTCAGTCAATCCTGAATGATTCCTCTAAACTCTGTAAGAGCTTCATTATGATGGTCTCCAGACGTCTATAACTCACTCAGACTGTCTGCAGACTGACCCGAGTTCCCTAAACCGTGACACATCATCCAGTCTGAGCTTCATCACATCTCGCTGACATCTTCAGCTTGTTCACCAGCATGTTAAATCATATTAACACATTTTCTGATATGTTTCTTCAGCGTTTGTTTTGTAGACTGACGTGCCGATATTCAAAAACATTTTTCGCACACTGGTCTCTATGATTTATTTCACATTATCGAAAAATGTTTTGGTAAATCATTATTATGACATGCTAAGTCATAATTATGAGATTAAAAAGTTAAAAATATGACATACTGAGTCATATTTATAGCTGAAAAGTCGAAATTATGACTTGAAAACTCAAAATTATGACATTAAAGTAAAATTTATGACATTAAAGTAAAAATTATGACAAAAATTTAAAATCATGATATCATGACTAAAGTCAATCATGACACAGAAAGTCATAATTATGATTTAGTATGTCATAATGAATAATTTTTAATATCTCATTCAACTTTTTATGTCATATTGACTTTTTAAGTCATAATTTTAACTTTTCATCTCATAATTATAACACAGTATGTCATAATTTTGACTTTTATCATCATTATGATTTAATGTCATAATTTCCAATATCTACTTTTTATCTTACAATTGAGTGTTGATTTCTACTTTTTGTCATTATGACACTAAATTATAATTTTGACTTGTTAATGTCATAACTTTACCTTAATGTCATTTTTATCATAATTAGGATTTAGTGTCATAATTTCAAAAATCTCATCATTTTAACTTTTTATCACATTTATTAGTCATAATTTCGACTTTTTGTCTATGACATTTCAAGTCATAATTTTGACTTGTCATATTTTCGACTTTAGTATGCCATAATTTTTACTTTTTCTCCTAATTTCGCCTTTTAATCTCAAAAATATGACTTAGTATGTCATATTTATGATTTACCAAAGCGTGTGGTGAAAATGGGCTTCCATATAAAAAAAAACAGTGAACTTTGAACAATATACTTTAATTTTGGGGTGAAATAAATAATATTTTAGTGATATTCATCCTGCTACTGATGAAGAACATCAAAGAAACTCAAGTAGAAAATCATAAGCAAGTAGATATTACAGATATTAAAGTGACAGATGATAATAATGCAGAAAACATGTTTCATGGTTGGCACACTCCAGGTCATCTCAGCACAACACAAGTGTGTTTTATTATATGATTTAGTGGTTAAGTGATCATGCACTAGATTAGAAGATCATGCAGCTACTAGCGTATTACTAACAAATTAAATAATTAAACCAAAAGAAAATGACAAGTGTTGCTTTGCACATCTGCCAAATTCATAAACATAAACTCTATTTGCCTTGCTTGTGTCTCTGATTATGAAATAACCAGAAAGCGATCTGAATCCTGATGACAGAACGATTACTAACCCGTGAACTGGCCTCAGATCAGCACAATCGTCCTCGCTGAGGTTTTACTTCCTAAATCTTCAGACATCAGTCATGAATCGTTCACTCAAAATACTGTTCAAACTATCTCTCACAACTCTCTATATATTCTGATATATATATAATAATCTTATAACTGTAATGTTGTGAATCCTGCAGCAGGACATGTTTTATCATTGGTTTATTGCAGTGGTGTTTTAATATCACTGAGATTCTACATATCACACCTTCTGTTTGAAAACAATCATTTAATACATAAGATAATATTGTAGGCCTTAAATTAAGATTTATGTATTTGAATTGATTCAACATTTCCATTACACAACATAAACAAAATTATAAACTTTATGTGATGGATAATGATCAGTCATGCATAAATGAAACGGGTTTAAAATTAACTATTTTAATCTATTTGACTTTATGTAAATAATCATATTTTCAAAATGCATCTATTCAAATTGCTTAGAATCAGCATAAATCTGTTCATTTTACAGGAAGTATCTTAAAGGGATACTTCACCGATTAGCATTCAGCTTTGCATCAGTAGAAACCCGGTAGTATTTTGGAGTGACCGTGTGGACGAGAGATTTCTGTATT
The DNA here is from genome assembly GCA_022828995.1 of Vimba vimba. Lineage (NCBI taxonomy): Eukaryota > Metazoa > Chordata > Actinopteri > Cypriniformes > Leuciscidae > Vimba > Vimba vimba. Next base: position 40,489,227 of record CM040824.1, read on the forward strand.
GTGTGTCTGGAAAAAAACCTCAGATGACGCACAACTCGTCATTTATCGTCATCAGAGGCTTTTCTGTCCAGAGGCGAGAGACTACAGAGCTGTTCCACATGTCTTCAACCCGCCCATAGGGGGATCTCACTCACAGAATGTACACATAGTGTCAGCCATCTTTTTTTGGAAGCTAAGCTAGCAGGCTCTTGCTCTGTGGAGAAAGCTGAGTAGTAGGGTTACCATACATCCTCCTTTTCCCGGACATGTCCGGCCGGGATTTCGAGATCGCCCAAAATGTCCGGGATTCGGCTTTTGCTTTCTACAGTCGCCATTCATTATGTTTACATGCACATCTTTTGTTTCAATCGGACTGAATTCATTCCGATTGGTGAATCTGAATGTAGTGTTTACATGAACGCTAAACAAGTGATCGGTTGATGTGCGTTTTAGCATTGCTAAGAAAATTCCTGTGTTTTCGGGATCCGTGTGAAGCAGAATGCATGAGCTGCAAAGCCGGCACATACGTGTCAGAGTCAAATAATGTAAACATAATGAATGGCGACTGTAGAAAGCAAAAGCCGAATCCCGGACATTTTGGGCGATCTCGAAATCCCGGCCGGACATGTCGGAAGAGCTGGGGCGGACTAACTCATCACGGAGACTCACGATAAAACAGCGTCTTTTCAGTTTCGAGTCACTAGTAGCCTAGCTGTATCATTTCTCCCGATGCTGCCCTCTGTAACCGGGAGGCGTGGCTTGTGAGTGGTCTCAGTGAAGCAAGTGCATTCTGGGAGTTGTTGTCTTTCATCCACATGAGCCAAAAATACATTTTCTGGCTTTTCTCAGTCTAGAAGGCTCCAACTTCTAAAATAATTTCACATTTCTACTACATAAATGACCCAATTTAAATACACATTCATCTTTCCAGCGGTGAAATATCCCTTTAAGCAAACCTAACTTAACTATTCCTCTAACCCAGGGGTGTCAAACTCAGTTCCTGGAGGGCCACAACCCTGCAGAGTTTAGCTTCAACCCTAATTAAACACACCTGATCCAGCTAATCAAGGTCTTCAGGATTACTAGAAACTTCCAGGCAGGTGTTTTTGGAGCTGGTTGGAGATAAACTCTGCAGGACAGTGGCCCTCCAGGACTGGAGTTTGACACATGTGCTCTAACCCATGGGCGTCGGAACCATTGTATATGGGTGGGACAAGACATGATATGGACCCACTCACTTTTACCGTCTCTAATTCAGCGCAAATATCTGCTCACTTTTCAGTCACTGGTCAGTCAAATCCGTTCCACTTGAGGAATGACCAAATAAATTAAACTCCATTCCGTGTTTTAGCTACAGCGCTGATTTCCACGCTGCTGCTCAAATCCAGTCCACTTGGCTTAGGCTATTACAAACCCTTACTTATGCGCATGTGCTGTCCTAAGCGCGAGTCTCAGGCAGGGGTCCAATGTTTCATAAAAAACTGAAGCTTTCCCGGGCGCCGCAATTGATTAGCGGACCATCACCTGCTGTTAGCATTCCATTGACTCCCATTCATTTTGGCGTCACTTTGACAGTGAATAACTTTACATCTGAGGCGTTTAAAGACTCCATTTGTCCATTATTTATTTCTAAAGAAACACGAAAATGTATAAAAGACTCAATTACCTTGTATCCTACGTTATGGCCCTGTAGATGCAGTTTTTGTAAAAATAGGCTAACGATTGCGTCATAACCCGCGACTCTCTGTCGCACAGTAGAGAGATTACCGTATGGACAGCAGGAGAAGCTCGCGGGCAATCAGGGGGACGTGGAGACAAAATGACAAAGTAATTAATCAGAATACTTAGTAAAAGTTGCTCCTGCTCCTGCTCATGAACAGCTCCTACTCACACTCTCCGTCTCTGCAAGTTTCTGAAGGGAATGATTCAGATTTCTCTTGGCACAGCTACTAGAAGACAGACGGGTTGCTCACGTCACATCTACGTCGTCAAGCTCAGTGTGAGTCTGCGCAGTCGCTCAGCCATCAGGAAGAAGAGCTTCTAACTGACTTCACTTTTCTCCGTTAAAATCTATGTGGTCGCTGTGTCCATTTATATACTCTCTATGGTCTCAGGTTCCTTTGGGAACTGGAGCTTCTAACAGATCGACCAATCAGCGATTGGCTCTTTTACTTAGAAGGCGGATAGTTTATTAATGTATATGAATCTTAGTTGATTATATAGGTTATTAGAGCTGGTTTGGTTGAAGAGACGGCAATTAACACGCTGTTTGATTTGTGATTGTGCTGTGCTTATTCCATTCATTCGAGTAGCCTATCATATTGTGCAAGTCTTAAATCATTTAAATATACATACAGTACAATAATATACAAAATCATATCGTAGAACATGTATATGATGTAGTAGCCTATTGATTTAAGTCACTGATTGACAGTGATTTAGTTAACTGTTATAACTTGAATAACAGTTGAAATTACTCTTGCCAAGCTCTGATTTCTGAGAGATGCACGCATAGACAGATATTTGCGCTCATTTCATTTTTACTCTCACTCATTCACTTCACTCATTATTGCATAAAGATTTTAGATAAGGTATTTGGCTTTCGGGAACACCCCTAATCTATTCCAGTAAAAAAAAAAAAAAAAAAACATTGGAGGATGACCCACCCACATTTGTTTTGCTTCCTGACGCCCATGCTCTATCTAACCCGTCACACAAACCTTGTGTCAGGAGATTTAAAGCAGATTTTGCTGATTTGAGTCTCACATTATATCTAAAAATCCAATTCAAAGTTTAAATTTATTTATTTTTTTAATCTCTTTTCAACATGTTTCTGTATATTTGAGGGCATTCAGACATTGACGCTCACTACTATCCAACTATTGAAATCTCATTTTGATCGTTTGAAAAGGTTGATCATTATTTACACAGCAGAATAATTCTGAAATGTCTTATAGAGTCTCAGAGAGTTTAGCGCATCTCCTGGAGAGATAGTGAGTGTGTTTGTGCAGATTACCCATGAGTCTCCGCTGTTTTCTGATCCAGCTCTTCATATGATCAACATCACACTCTCACTCACGTCTGAAGCACAAACGCTGCACACACACACACACACACACACACACACACACACACACACACACGCGCCCGCGTGCGCGCGCCGCTTTAGGTCAGGCTTTACCATCTGAGAAACAACAAATGATGAGAAGCATTACAACAATAAGAACAATGTTACACACACACACACACACACACACACACACACACAATCATTCAGTTTCAATATCACATCATCTAAAAACAGATGCTTTACAGAAAACTCAGCGTTTCCTCAGTTCCCATAAGCAAGAGGCGGAGCTGCTTCATATCTTGTTAACACACACACACACACACACACACACACACACACACACACACACACACACACACACACACACACACACACAAAGACTAAGAGAACTTTGACAAACACTCACTCATTCTCTCTCTCTCTCTCACACACACACACACACACACACACACACAAACACACAGACACACACACACACACACACACACACACACACACACACACACACACTCTCTTCTCTCTCACACACACTCTCTCTCTCTATCTCTCTCTCTCTCTCTCATACACACAAACTCTCACACTCTCTCTCCCTCCCTCACACACACACACACACACACACACAGAAACAGACACACCCACTCTCTCTCTCACACACAGAAACACACACACACACACACACACACACACACACACACACACACACACACACACTCTCTCTCTCAAACACACACACACACACAAAAACACTCACTACATTTATTAATTTTACACACACATGAATGAACAGATCATCTCATCACCTTATTTACACTCATTCTGCTTTATATCAGCAGCTTCATCAGAAAACAGATCCGGTTCTGATCCACACACACACACACACACACACACACACACAGTACATATGCAATAAAATCATTTTACACACACATTCACACGATCTGCTTGTCATTATTCACATCTGTCATACGAGTTACACAACACTCGAGATCTGAACCAGCTGTGATCCAGAAAACAAGTCGAACAAGAACACATCTGACACTCATTACGTCCAGCCATGACTTCATTTGATTTGTAGAGCTGTTTCACAACACACACACACACACACACACACACACACACACACACACACACACACACACACACACACACACACACACACACACACACACACAAAAACAGCAAAACTATAGATGTTTCTTAGGTTTGAAATAATAAAGCAACAGATCTAGAGCTGAAAGTGAGAAAACAGCAGATTTGAGTCTCAACACGTGTTACTCTCTCTCTGAGGGACATCTGAAAACATTTACTACCATCTGACTTTATTTTCCTCTCTTTATATCTTGCAATGTGTACAATAAATCACACTTGAGAGTTTTTAACTCACAATTCACACTTTTTTCTCAGAATTACACATGCAATTGCGAGAAAAAAGTCCGAATTGTGAGATAAAAAGCTGTAATTGTTTTATTGCATTGGGGAAACGAGCTCTCATAGATTTAAGACCCTCATAAAGCAATAAACAACAACAAAACATTAAAGGCACAGTTTGTGTCAGTGTAGCTGATTTACATCATTAGGTTTGATAAACTTTAATAAATCTTTGAATTAGTTATTTAATCAGATACACACATGTACATGTTCAGATTAAAGGTGTGAAGGAGACGGGGCTAGTTGTCACACTATTTCCCTATAATCAATATTTCTGTTTCTTTTTTGCTTGTCCATTTCTGTCTAGACACAATCCGCAATGTTTTGACTACAAAAAGCTTGTGAACATTTCAAACAGGTTTTCTAGTTTTGAATGAGTCCATTAGAGCGCTGGTCCTGCTCGAGATGCTGGTGTGCAGAAACACTACAGCCGGTGTGTTTGTGTTTGCAGAGTGTATCGCCTCGCGTTGATGTTTGTGTGTTGAACTTCAGGAGAACCGCGTTCAGTGGGTATAAACGGAGGTCGGAGCCAGCTGCAAGTGGGTGGGTTAGCAGCAAGTGGGTGGAGCTTTAGCCGCAAGTGGGCTGTACAAACTTCCAGAGGATTTTGATTGGTTTATTTAGTATCACCTGTGTTGTAGTAGCTATTGGTTTATGCTCCACAGTTGGTGGCGGTAATGTGTAAGTTTTGTTGCGATCCATCAGAAAACAAAGAAGAAAACCGCTTTCACATGTCAGCGTGCTGTTGAGATGAAGGGGTAAGCTTGTTGTACAGTTTTTAGTTTTGTAAAAAAGCATTATAAGTTCTGAAAAAGACCATTTCATAATGGCGTTTGTACACTGTTTTTAGTCTTGATGTATTAAAAAAAGAATAAGGGTAAAGTGTATCCAAATAAATTTCTGTAGTTTTTTTTAGTAGCACACAAATTACAAAATCTGTAACGTGCATGACAAGATCTTTTCTGCGTTCCATTTCTACAATTTGCTCTTAACGTTGTGTAAACGTTTTGTAAATGGATTTGATATTAGAATACAACTCCTAACTTAACCCTTGTGCATCAATTTAAAAAAGTTACTCATAGGTCCAAAGAGGACAAAAATGTCCATGTCAAATTCATAATTTATCCAACTGGCTCTATAATAGCTCAAAATTCATGGTTAACATTAACAACAACAACAAAAAAAAACTTACTTGTAGGTCCAAAAGGGACAAAAATGTCCAAGTCAAAAAACTCTCATAAAAATGTTACGCTTGGGAGCAAATACTTAAGTTTGGTCTCATTTTAAAGAAGACCCTTGGCAGATTGTTGTTGAAGTGAAAAAAGTGCAACCAAAAAAATGTTATAGAAGTTTAAGTTTATGAAAAATATTTATGAACATTATAATCAATATTTTATATAAAATATAAATAAGTATTTTGTGTAACTAGTGCAACATTTTTTTTTCAAATGAAATGGGGGTGAAATAGTAAAATTTCAATAAAAATAGACACCTAATTAACTGCCAAAATTAATGCAGTTAACATTAAAAAAAAGAAAAAACTTAAACATAGGTCCAAAAGGGACAAAAATCAAAACTCCACTGGTGAACACAGTGATTGGATTTTCCATTTGCAGTTGAGTTTTTCTGTCTCAAATATTACAAGCACACAAACAACCTTTTTATTTTATTACACACATACAAACCACGCTTAGACATCCATACCAACACACCCACACAATTATCGTTGCATAATTTATCCAGTTGGCTCTATAATATGCCGAAGCAGAAAACAGGAATAAAGCGAGTATTTGCTTTATAGGCTTAACCTGAAAAAATGGCACCATCTGATAAAAATTTGTAAAAATGTCAATTTTGAAGCCTTGCCAACAGAATGAAAGCCTATTAAAAAAGATTGCATCATTTTATAGTTAAACATCACAGGGATTAAAAAATGCAGTTTTAATGGGTTTCAATGGGGCCATTTTTGTCCAAAAGGCACTGAGAGGAAGTATTTTGTGTAACTAGTGCAAAATAGATTTTTTAAAGGAAATGGTGATGAAATAGTAAAATTCCAATAAAAATACACACCTGTGCCAAATTTTATGCAGTTAGCATTAACACAGGCAAAGTGATCAAAAAAACAAAACTGAAAAGGACAAAAATGTCCTCAAGGATGCACAAGTTGTACAATGCATGCAATTCTTTTAAAACTTGTTTTCATTGTAGTTATGCTTTTTTTCTCCGTAATCCACAATGTAATGTAATGTAATTGAAACATTTGTTTTAATATCATAATTATTTTATAAAATGTATGTATTACTCATAACAGTCAGTGAAATAAATGTGAAACGCATGTTATTGTGCTTCTTATGGCTAGAAAGTAAATATTGACATTAAAAAATAAAATGCATAACAAGAACATCATTGATAATGTTAAATGTTATGTTCATATTTTTTTTTCACCTCAGGTGTTGCATGCTGGAAAAATAAGTGGTCTCATTACAAACAGCTCTTCTGGAGGATGTACTCAATCTCCACTTGTTTGGAGTGAGTGTGGGTTTGAGTACAAATGCTGCACACCTGGTACATTTTGTGTAAATTGGTGATGAATAAACTAGTTAGTCTAAAGGAACCCTAGTTCTTATTGTGCTTCTTGTGTATCCACCAGGTTATGCTGGGAAGGGAAAGCGAGGCGAGCTCCAGGGCATTTATTTAGAAACCTTCCACCCTGGATTTTGCAGTTTTCACTGCATGCAGATCAGTTATTATGAGCTGATATAGTGTCCTTACAAATAACAAAAAATGACTAAAAATAATAAAATAAACACTTTTGCAATCAATTCTGAGTGACTTGTACATGATTTTATTCATTGAAAAAAATAATTTATCCACCCTGAGATTTAAATGTAATGTATGTGTAACACGTTCAGAAGAACATTAGTCTGCTATTTAAAAAAAATATGCTGTAAAGATGGATGGTAACTTTGTTTTTTTTGTTTTTTTACATTAGCCAAATTTTTTTCATGTATTTACACATTCACTTCACTGAGTCCAATTGCATTACATTTTAATGTTCATTTACTTGATACTGTAGAATTGTAGAATATATATCTAATATTCAGAAATATGCTTGAATAAGGCCTAAAGCCTGATTAATTTAAAACACCATCACTTTAAGTATGGTAAAAGACAGGGCCGTCCATAAGGGGGGATAAAGGGGAACGTTTTCTGGGGCCCAGTCGCTAGAGGGGGCCCATGCAGTCCAGTTATAATTATGTTCATCCTAAATATAAGCAAAAGTTACCATATTTTATTTTGAACCAAAATAGCACCATTAATTGTTGAAAGTGAGAAAAAAATGCATTTTATTTAATGTTGCTTGAGTAAAATGTAGCCTGTGTCATAATGAAACACCCCTTTCCTGAAAATGGTCTGAGCTATTTTTTGTTGTACTTAATATCGCGAGCGGGCGCGGGCGCCGTGATCGCTGAGCGAGCAGCAGGTACGAGTAGTGAGTTGTCGTCGAAAAAGATGGATGAAGCAAAAAAGCTGGCGGGGGCTAAACAGAGAAAAAGAAAGAGGGAAAAGGAGATGGCATGTCAATTGATGAGACAGCAGCTAAATAAGTGGATGAAAGGAAACAGGTAGGATTTAAAGTGTGACGTCCAGGCATGTAGATCCATCTGGCCATCGGGACTACCGAGAGATTCCCAGTGGACCGACGTGCTTTTTGGGCCGATGCATCCCATACTTTTTTTCTTTTTTTGTCTTAACGGCTCATAAAACTGTACATTCGTTTCGTTTTGTTTTGTTTTGCTTAATCGGCGGCGCTGGGTTAGTGCCGGTGTAATGCATTGGTCAAAAAAAGTCAGCGTTAGTTTTTTTTCTGAAACACCGGCCCATGAAACACGTAGATCAGCGGCCCATTGGTTCTTTGGAACTATACGGTTATCCGGACCAGTAACGGGTAGGTTTAGGGGCGGGGTTAGGGGTAGGCCATCGTATGGTCCAGATAACCATATAGTACCGGTTCTTTTCTTGATGGTCACTGGGCTGGCCCAATCACATCTTTAATGTGAAGTATAGAAATATACTCTTTCAAGTATAGAAATTAGTACAAAACTAATTATGAAAGTTTCCTTTATTTTTCAGTGCATTTGTTTTACAATATATGGCTATTATATCATGGGATTAATATTATAACTATTATCATGTAGTAGTGTAATGTAGACAGACACTGTAACTAAAAGAGGTTTTAATTTTTAATTTGCACACTGAATATGGGTTGGAGTTTTTAATTTTGAACTCTCAAAGTGCACCAGATTGATGAATTTAACATTAAAAAGCACAAAATTTTCTTACGGGGGGTGCCCCCCAGCACAGAGGTACCCCCTAGAGGTACAGAGGTCCACTCACCACAGCTTTACAAAAAATCCTGTAGGAAACACTGGTATTGCAATGGCAATGCAGTTTATATTTATTTATTTATTTGATTCATCACGGTGGAGTATAGTTCAATTGTATTAATAAATTACATTTTTTTACTTATTTCATCTATTAACTCTCACTCGTTCCTACTCACTCATTACATGGCACACTTATTTATTTATTTATTTGTTGTTTTTTTGTTTTGTTTTGTCACTCAGTGACAGCAAAATTGTTGCTGCATACCCTTCTGACACTGGGTAGTTGCGCCCCTAAGTTTCTCTCAGTTAAATGTATGTGTTAATGTAGGAGAGAGAGAGAAAGCACACGCATGATATGAGTAGCCTATAGCAGATTTGGGGAGGGCCCATTCACTGGACCTTTTCAGGGGCCCAGTCATTTCTGTGGGCGGGCCTGGTAAAAGGTGTAAAGACGTGACTTCATCATTGACAGTGAGTGGTATTGGACACACACAATAATAACAAAGCTGTAAGAAATCAGACCATGATGAGGAATGTAATATTTTATCGTTTATTTTCATTACTGTCGCTACTTCCTGCCATACTCATTCACCGCCGTCCTCGGCAATGACAGCTTGGGGATTTCCGCATAAGCTCCTCCCACTTGCGGCGTAAACTCCTCCTACTTGCACATTTCTGAAATCCCTCCTACTTGCGGCATAAGCTCCTCCCACTTGCGGCGTAAGCTCCTCCCACCTGCAAGTCTCCGGGCTGCAGCGATACATACATGGGTTCAGTCGATGTTGCAAGCGTCAGATTTCACGGTCATTCGCTCTCCGATTAAACACTGCAAACGGCGTCAAACCACAGAGTTCAGTCCATTACACCGTCTCACTTCTGGAAGTGTGGAGTATTCGCGTTAAAAGCGAATGATTAAATTATCTTTTTTTTTTTTTTTTTTTTTTACAGTCAAAATAAAAAACGTTCTAAATTAAAACAAAAATTTAAATAATAATAATAAAAAACATACTAAAAATAAAGTAAAATTATCGTGCAATACTATTTTTAAAATAAAACATTTAATAAAAATGGATGAAATCATAATGTATAAAATAAAATAAAAACATCAAAATAAATGTAATACTCATTTTATTTTTTAAATGATAAAAATGACTAAAATATGAATTATTTTATTTGAAAAAAAAAAAAATTAACATTTACTAAAAAAATATAACATTTTATTTTGAACTTCTAAGGTGGTTGCATATGAAGAAAACATCCCTTTTAACTGAAGAGCTTTGACACTCTTGGATGTGAAGAGAAGGACTGTGGAAGAATAAGATGAGCTGGATGGTGTCTCACACACGTCCTGATACTCGTTTAACTCTGTTCACTGTTCAGTGTCATGAGAGAATGAAAGCGCAGTGGCCTCAACAGCAGCGAGTGTGTGTCCATCAAACCCCACAGATGGAGAGTGTGTGTTGCTCTGGGTGAAGGCTCTGAAGGGTTCAGTCGGTGTGTTTGAGTGTTCAACATCTGCTCGACCCGACGGGACCCCAGGTGAAGGTCACCTCACATCATCATCCTGACATCATCATCCCCACATCATCATCCTGCACAACTGGAGAGCTTGAGCCGCTTTGCTCCTGTTCGCTGAGGCGTCAAGCGTTACGCCCAGTCTATGGTTACGCCTGACTTCAGTCTTCAGTGGTTTTCTTGAGGAACAGAATGTCACATTCCTCTACTACTACACTCTACAAGTGTGGACTTGACTGACATGGGGAAGGTGCATACTTCTCTGTGTGTGTGTGTGTGTGTGTGTGAGAATGTGTGTGTGTGTGTGTGTGTGAATGTGTTTGTGTGTATGTGTGAGAGTGAGAGTGTGTGTGTGTGTGTGAGTGTGTTAATGTGTGTGTGTGAGTGTGTGTGTGTGTGTGTGAGTGTAAATGAGTGTGTGTGTGTGTGAGTGAGTGTGCGTGTGAGAATGTATGTGTGTGTGTGTGTGTGTGTGTGTAAATGAGTGTGTGTGTGTGTATGTGTGAATGAGTGTAAATGAGTGCGTGTGTGTGTGTGAGAGAGAGAGAGTGTGTGATTGTGTGTGAGTGAATGTGTAATAAGACAATAAGTTAATAATTACTTAAATCATAAAAATGTAAAAATAATAAAACAATACTAATAACAACAATAAAAAAATAAACATTAATATAACCTTAAACTAAATCAAATTTAAATATGAAACCAAACAGAAATAAAACACTACAAAGTAAATCATAAAAATTTAAAATTTAAATAAATAATTGTAACATTAAAATTATCGAAATAAACAGTAAACATGAATTAAATAATGTAAATGTAAAAATCTAAATAAATCAATATTTTAAAATAAAAACAAACACTAAGTAAAAATTAATAAAATCATAAAAATGTAAAATTAAAATAAATAATTTTAAAATAAACCGTACGTGTGACCATTAAGCGCCATCAGAGAACCGTAAACATTTGAACGTGTTGTTAAATTATTCATATCTCAGAAATACTTTCTTCATTTATTTCAAAGATCTTCGTCGGGACAGAAAATCCCACAGAATCCCTGAGAAGTTTCTCATCGTCCCGTCGGTGCGCTGGCGTGAGACGGCTCTCACACACACACACACACACACACACACACACACACACACACACACACACACACACACACACTGACAGCGGGTTAATGAGCGCATCGTTAGCGGAGTGAAGAACAACATGAACACTGTCTGATCAGATGTGTCATTTACTGCTACATCAGTCATAGAAAACCATAATCATTCGCTTGCCACAATCAAAATATCCAAATAAAAACCATAATAAGAAAAAACAACAATAGCAGCTCTAGAAACAACATCATCATCATCTTCATCATCATCATCATCAGAGCAAAGGTTTCTTCATCTTTGGTTTAGAAACGACTGCTGTTCGTTCACAACTACACAAAACTACAGCAACTACTCCTCTATTGCTTTAGACTGACTGAGTTCACTCTCAGCGTCACACGACCCGCTCTCCTTTGAGTTTTAATCAGTTTCTTCTAATTATTATCTGAAATGCATCAAGCAAAGCAGGCTAACACATTAAAAAAAGTGTAAAATGTCAAATTAAATTAAAAGAGCATGTTCATAAATTGCAGCAAACTGCTGTACTTTTTTTTCCCTCTGTGTGAAAAACAATGCAAGTAAAAATGCAATTAATTCAGGAAAATTATAATTACCTCATTTTTCTTCAAATGAAGAAAATCAGTGTGATATCAGGATTCAGTTCGTCCATGTGTTACACACAATATTTCACACAATACACAGGTGACTCAAGATGTATTCAAATTAAGGCAAGTGATATTCTTGTAAATTCCAACATTTGACAAAAGAAAATCAACAGTATGAAGATACGATAGCTTAATATCTGAGGAAGACGTCCGTGCTCTTCTTCTTCTACATCATCTATCCACACAATATGTCCATATGTAGGAACTCTGAAGAAGCTTCAGTCCGACAGACATTAAAATAAAGGAAGAGTCATGAAACGCTCCTCATGAGCCGCCGAGTCTTCAGTGCGTTCGTCCCGTAGGAGTGTGTGTTCACCTGTGTGTTCACCTGTGTGTTCATCATGAGTTATGTTTTCAGTGCAGAGCGTCTGATTCTCCATCAGAAGGAAACGCTGACGTACATCAGCTCTTCACGACGCTATCTGACAACACACACACACACACACACACACACACACACACACACACACACACACACACACACATCAACAATGCATCTATTAACATTCATTTCCCATGCATTTATTAATATATTATAACATTTATACTGATGCATTACAAAACATTACAGCATTTATTGAAATTATCAGATTTAAATAGATTTATTATTGTTAAAAGATTTTTACATTTCAAGTTTGTATATGCACTTCATTTAATAATATATTTTTATATGTAGTTTAATGATTCCCAATGCATTAAATTATGCATTAACGAATATTTTTTAGTTTAGTTTTGACCATTAAAAAATTATAAAAGTGTTGTAAGGTGCATTCAATTAATTTATTAATATATAACATTACATGTCATTTGTTAATATATAATATTAATGTTAATTTCTACATATACTAACAGATTTTACATTTCAAATTTGTATATTTAATTATTTTAATAGTATATTTTATATCTATATGAATGATTCCCAATGCATGAACTAACGTTAACAATTGTATTTAAGTTTTGATCATTAAAAATATTGAATAAATCTTAAAATATAATGTTAATTTCTACATATACTAACATATTTTACATTTTTACAAGATTGAATATTTCAATATTTTAATTGTATACTATTAAATATAGATGAATGATTCCCAATGCATGAAATGATTGATTAACTAACGTTAACGGACATTTAATTTTAGTTTGATCATTACAAAAATGTAATAAACATTTACATATAATATAAATGTTAATATCTACATATACAAACAGTTTAGTAGCTATTTTAGTTTTGTCTATTGAACATGATAAAAGGCCTGTAAGGTCATCAGGGTGTACAGATGTGCAGTGCTCATGTGGGGTTCACAGCTGGCCTTGTGTATGTTTGGTAAGTTGACTGTGGGTTGATGTGAAGTATGTAGTGTGCAGTGCACAGGACGAAGTGCGCACTTGGACTGGTAGGAGCAGGGTTGAATAAGGTCACTGGTTTCCACGGTGATCTGTTGCTGTGTTACGTGGACGTCATGTGACGAGGGAGTCTGTGGAGGAGCTTCTGTTAATACACCCTGAGAACAGGAAGTGACATCATCATTCAGGAAGTGCACAGGCAGGTACAGGTATTGAGTGGGGCTGCACGGTTAATCGTAATAATAAGCCCAGGATCGCGATATGGCTCAGTGCGAGAGTCAAATCATGAAGGCTGCGATTTAATTGAATAAAAATATGCGCTGCGTGTTTCAGAGCGAAGTTTTCTGTGTTCATTTACACGTGAGCAGCTCGAGATCCAGTGTTTTCAGTGGCTCGCTATACTCAAACCAGTGTTAATTTCGTTGACGAATAATTTTCGTCATTATTTTCGTCAACGACATTTTTTCACAGACGAAAACGAGACGATAACTAAATAAAAACTAGTTTTGAATGACAAAAACTATGACGAAAATCTATTGACATTTTCGTCAACGAATAAAAACTAGACGAAAATGTTAGATAGTGACGATTTGGGAAGCGATCCAGTCTGATGTCCTGCATTTGTGGTAGATGCGCACATTTGTACTGTGACGTGCTGATCTACCCAGCGGCACACGAGTTGGCATGCGCTGCATGTCTCATAAAACGTTAAAACATGTAAACGTCTGGGAGAATGAGTAGAGCAGACATGTAGATCTGAATAAGAGTGACAACGCAAAAAAAAAGCTATATTCGGTACGGTTTTCTGCTGGGTTTTCTGTGCGCACACACCCGACCCGAAGCGTGCAGCCATTCACATAGACACCTATACAGCGCGCGAGTACAGAATTGAGCTCTCTTTCGTGTCTGAATGGACAAATACACACAACATTGTCTAAATGTCAGTTTTGGAGAGTATTCACGTAAATTATGTCGGTTATGTCTTAAACAGTTGTGAGTGTATCGTATGCGCATCAGTGCATTGGATCCGCATGTCATTGGACATGATCCGATGTCTTAAAGTGACAGTGGGTAATAAACCTAATGCGGTCTGTGTCCTTAATATTGATCAAGCAACAAAAGAAAAAGAGAAAAGCATTCACTGCTCGTTAATAGCTTTAATAAGGATTAATTATATTTAATTCATACAAATAAATATGTCTGCTTGAAAGAATAGAGAATGATGTATGCAAGTAGTTATAAAGAATTCATAAATCATTCATTGAAAAAAAGACTGTGTTCTACTTTAGGAAAAGTGGTTTTATTTAATTTTAAGATTTTTTTTAAGTTACAGTAGTTAAATCTGTATCTGTATTGCATGTTCAAACTTTAAAATCATTCATATTAGCAGGTTAATATATGTTTTCTCCAGGAGTATATGGGTTTGGAAATTTTAGAGAAATTTAAACCCATTATATTTTAGTCGACTAAATCTACTGTAGATTTAGTCGACTAAAATCTTATTGTATTTCGTCGACTAAAACTAGACTAAAACTAAAACAATTCAGATGACTAAAATATGACTAAAACTAAATGGCATTTTAGTCAAAAGACTATGACTAAAACTAAATCAAAATTTGCTGTCAAAATTAACACTGACTCAAACTCATATTATACTACATTTTAGTAATGGAATTTTACAGTTATACTGTAATAATTATAATAAGACTAATTAATATTTAATTGACATTGATGTCAACACTGACAAACTTTTGGGCAAAATAGCGCAGCCCTACAAACAATAAAATTATAATTATGCTTAGATTATCTTGCTTAAATACTCAACACTACAGTGAAATAAAACAATAGCAATACTTTGTTTAATATTTGTATTTGGTAATAATTATTATTATTATTATATTGATATTAAAATATAATGACAAATTTAGTGCAAATAGTGCAGCCCTACAAACAATTTTATAGTTGCACTGTAAAATAACATAACTATTATATTATTTTGCTTTATTTTTATTTTATTTTATTTTACAGTGGAATACAATAGCAATCTTTCTTATTTTGTTTCATATTCTCATTTAATAATATTAAAAAAATAGTCATATTAATGTATATATCACAAAATGTTGGGCCAAATAATGCAGCTCAACAAACAATTTAAAAATTCTACTGTAGAAAATGAATTATTATATTATTTTGCTTAAATAATATTTTTATACATTTTACAGTGGAATATTACAATCGTAATATTTCTTATTTTATTTAGCAAATAACAACAAAAAACAACACTTATAATAATAATAATAATAATAACTATTATTATTATTATTATAGTCATATTGATTTTGGGCTAAATAGTGCAGCCCTATGAACAAGCACAGAAAATTCCCAGTTAGATATTTTCCCTCATATGGGGTCTGAAGATTGAGAAGGACGATCTAGAGCTCTATATTTAACACACATTATCATGAAATGTGTGAGATTTACCTCTACTGGAAGTGCTGACCGAGGGACCGGCGTCAACTGATGGATGAATGATCCTTGCAAAGGGGCCGTTATGTACTGAAACACACACACACACACACACACACACACACACACACACACACACACACACACAGACACACAGACACACGCACACACACACACACACACACATTCAGTTCTCTTGATGTCCTGCAGAGGGCGCTGACTGATCGAGAGCTTCAGATCAAGCAGTCCTTCCTGTGTGTGTGTGTGTGTGTGTGTGTGTGTGTGTGTGTGTGTGTGTGTGTGTGTGTGTGTGTGTAAAGGATGGTTCAGCTGTCAGTGCTAATGAGTGGAGTTAAAGGGTGTGGTCACGGGTGATTAACTTCTGTACTGCAGCACAGAGTAAAACTACATCAGTGTCACAGCACTAAAGACTGACTGCACATCACTGGATGAGCTGGATCACACACACACACACACACACACACACACACACACACACACACGTACACCCACACACACACACACGCACACACACCCTCACACACACACACACACACTGTTCTACTTTTCACAGGTTTTGACCTTTTCTGTGTGTGTTTCTCAGGTTTAAGGCACATCAGAGTCACACTGATACATTACGTGATAAACTGCTTTCATTCAGGTCCTGTAGTGAACATTCATGTATTTCTGCATCAGCGTTTTACATCTGAAATACTGAGAGACTGTTAAAACTAAATCTCTGATGGAGTGTCATCTGAAGGGAAAGAACACACACACACACACACAGATGGGGCAGATGGTGTGTGTCTGATGACAGAGAGGGTTCAGCAGGGTGTCTTGAGACAGAATACGTGAATCAGGTTCTAAATGACCTTGCACACACACACACAACACACTCCCGTCCATGTTAACCCTAAACACTCCAGTTATTTCTAGATTCAGGCATCGCCGTGAGGTGAACTTTCTTTTCTCGCAACTCTTAGACGTGGGAAACAATCTGGTATATAGTTTGGTATATAGACCTGTTTATAGTCCTCTAAATAGGCCCGTATTTAGTCCGGTGTATAGACCTGTAGTGTATATAGACCTATGTTGTATAGTCCTCTATATAGACCTGTTTATAGTCCTCTATATATGCCTGTATTTAGTCCGGTATATAGACCTGTAGTGTATATAGACCTATGTTGTATAGTCCTCTATATAGGCCTGTACACTCTTCAGTTAATAGTTAGGTTAATAGTCCGGTTTTTAGTCTTGTATAGTTCCATATGCAGTCTGGTTTTTAATCTGGTATATAGTCTAGTATATAGTCAGGTTAATAGTCAGGATTGTATTTTTGTATATAGTCCTCTAAATAGGGCTGTGTAAAGTCCAGTATATAGTCCTCTATATGGGCATGTGTATAGTCATCTATATAGACCTGTATATAGTCATGTGTATATTCCTCTATATAGGCATGTGTATATTCCTCTATATAGATCTGTATATAGTCTTCTATATAGGCATGTGTACTGTCTAGTAAATAGTTCTGTCAATAGTCAGGTTTTTAGTCTTGTATATATTCCAGTATATGTCCTGTATATACTCCTGGTATATAGTTAAGTCTATAGTCTTGTGTATAGACCGGAATATAGTGCGGGAAATAGTCAGGTTCATATTCTGACCAAGAACCAATTAGACAGTCTGACTGACATGGACAGTGACCAAACACAGTTGATGTTTTTGTGTAGCATTTAGTGGAGAGTAAATCTGAAGCCAGAGCAGACACGACTCATGACATATAAACATATATATAACTCAATATATATTCAGACAAATATATAGCTCACGTTAGCAGCAGATCCCAGTGTGAGCTGGTTCATCTGTGGTGTCAGTGAAGTCATCATGGTCACTGGTGGAGCCGATACGCCACTGTGATCGAGTCCTGGACTGATGATCGATCCCTACACACACACAGATCAATGCCACTGTTGCCAGGTTTTTAACCACTTGTTTTTATAGATTGAGTTTGAGCTGTGTAAAAATAAATTAAACTTCACCACAGAACAGACTGATATTGATTTAGTGAATATAAACGTTGGTTCTGGTTGGCTGATTCCATATTATGTGGCTGATCTGGAACAATTCATCCGTCTGGCTTTAATTCGGTGACAGAATGTGAGCTGAACAAAGTCAATAAATGATTTAAACGCTCAAGAAACAGCATGAGAAACATGGTACAAAATGTGTGTATCTTACGGTGGGTCTCACAGCAGTTGTGTCAAAATAACTCATATTAAACGAAGAAACAACCTTCATGTGTAAAACTACTCAGGAATTTAATGTTCTCACGATCACATCAGAAATGCTAGAAACATTTCCCCCTCAAGTCCACTTATAATGCTCAGTCAAGGTTTCTAGCAGCAAAAACAGTCACAGTTTAGTTTTTCAATATCATTTTCAGCCTCTCTAATGCCTACAGTTAAACAGTAACTGCTACTGTGCCTTTAAGACTAGTGCATGTAAAAGGTCATATAGAGACGAAAGGTCAGAGGTCACTTACTGTTGGTTGCATGACATACTGATGTTGGGGCATCCATGCCGTACTCTGAACCTGTGAGCAACAAGAAACACAAACATGTGTTCACAAAACATAAACACTGTCCACACACACACACACACACACACACACACACACACACACACACACACACACACACACACACACACACACACACACACACACACACACACACACACACACACACACGACACATTCAAGGTGCTGAAGATGATCTACACCAGATGACCGTTACCGTTATATACACACATACATACATACATACATACATATACATATATATATATATATATATATATATATAAATATATATATGAGATGCATCATTACACAGATATGAATGGTTTAATTTGAACATATTGTTGCTTAATTAGTAGTGTAAATGTGTGTTTGCTGTGAACAGACAGGAGAACAGAAGACGATGTTCCTCTGCGCTGAGACTGATAAATCAATCTGAGAGTGATGGATTACAGCTCTTCTTCATCTGACAGCACCTTCTTCTCTCGTTCTCTCATCTGTTAGTCAAATCTCCTGTTCAATATGACCGTCAGAGCAACAACTGAATCCAGAGACAGTTCCTCACACACACACACACACACACACATTTATGAAGACTATGTGGAGGTGAAGGTGTCTGTCCCTGATCATATTCATTACATGAACTCAAACATGTTTCCAGCTCATAGGAGATCACAGCATGTGTGTTTGACACGTGGAATCACACACACACACACTCACCTGATAAGTCGACACAGGTGAAGTGGTGATGAACGGAGTGATAGACGCCTGCGCGATCATCCGGTTAGTAGTGATACTATATGGAGAGTAGAAACTGCAGAGACAAAGACAGAGCAGAGACTTTATTTTAAAAGTGTGTGTGTATATATATATATATATATATATATATATATACACTCACCTAAAGGATTATTAGGAACACCATACTAATACTGTGTTTGACCCCCTTTCGCCTTCAGAACTGCCTTAATTCTACGTGGCATTGATTCAACAAGGTGCTGAAAGCATTCTTTAGAAATGTTGGCCCATATTGATAGGATAGCATCTTGCAGTTGATGGAGATTTGTGGGATGCACATCCAGGGCACGAAGCTCCCGTTCCACCACATCCCAAAGATGCTCTATTGGGTTGAGATCTGGTGACTGTGGGGGCCATTTTAGTACAGTGAACTCATTGTCATGTTCAAGAAACCAATTTGAAATGATTCAAGCTTTGTGACATAGTGCATTATCCTGCTGGAAGTAGCCATCAGAGGATGGGTACATGGTGGTCATAAAGGGATGGACATGGTCAGAAACAATGCTCAGGTAGGCCGTGGCATTTAAACGATGCCCAATTGGCACTAAGGGGCCTAAAGTGTGCCAAGAAAACATCCCCCACACCATTACACCACCACCACCAGCCTGCACAGTGGTAACAAGGCATGATGGATCCATGTTCTCATTCTGTTTACGCCAAATTCTGACTCTACCATCTGAATGTCTCAACAGAAATCGAGACTCATCAGACCAGGCAACATTTTTCCAGTCTTCAACTGTCCAATTTTGGTGAGCTTGTGCAAATTGTAGCCTCTTTTTCCTATTTGTAGTGGAGATGAGTGGTACCCGGTGGGGTCTTCTGCTGTTGTAGCCCATCCGCCTCAAGGTTGTGCATGTTGTGGCTTCACAAATGCTTTGCTGCATACCTCGGTTGTAACGAGTGGTGATTTCAGTCAAAGTTGCTCTTCTATCAGCTTGAATCAGTCGGCCCATTCTCCTCTGACCTCTATCATCGACAAGGCATTTTCACCCACAGGACTGCCGCATACTGGATGTTTTTCCCTTTTCACACCATTCTTTGTAAACCCTAGAAATGGTTGTGCGTGAAAATCCCAGTAACTGAGCAGATTGTGAAATACTCAGACCGGCCCGTCTGGCACCAACAACCATGCCACGCTCAAAATTGCTTAAATCACCTTTCTTTCCCATTCTGACATTCAGTTTGGAGTTCAGGAGATTGTCTTGACCAGGACCACACCCCTAAATGCATTGAAGCAACTGCCATGTGGTTGGTTGATTAGATAATTGCATTAATGAGAAATTGAACAGGTGTTCCTAATAATCCTTTAGGTGAGTGTATATATATATATATATACACAAACACACACACACAAATATATATATATCTATATCTATATCTATCTATCTATCTATATATATATATACACAAATCTGTACACAATCTATACACAAATACATATATACATACACACAAACACACACACATATATACAGTATATCTATACATAAATAAATATATATATATATATATATATATATATATATATATATATATATGCACTAATGCTAAATTTTTCTAAATGTCAATCATTTGTTAACAAACAAGTATTCATTACTTCAATGAGCTCATGGTTTCTGCCTTAATTATTACATTGTTTAAATTAATACATTTTTAGCTAACTGTGATTTGTATATGTACATTTCTGAAATACATAACTTACACAGTTTCCTCTGATAACAGAACACTAATGCAATATGGACTTTCTTTCAATATGCACTTTCTGTAAAGCTGCTTTGAAATGATGTGTATTGTGAAAAGCGCTATACAAATAAATGTGAATTGAATTGAATTATACACACACACACACACACTCACACACACATGTATATATAATTTAAATTATAATTTGGATTTATACATATTAAATCCACGTATTAAATTCACTTTTACTATAATAGTTTTTCAATGATACTGAAGTAACAGTGGTTTAAATAATGGCATTGGCTGCGTCCTGTAGGCGGCGCTGTGGAGCTCGACCTGTAAAAAATCAGAGCTGACAGGAAGTGATCTCGTATCAGACAGGATGTTTCATTAGGAGACAGACACAGGAAACAGGAAGTGAGGGATTTCCTGTAAGCAAAACACACTGGGAGAGGCAATCTTTCCTCCTGTCTCTCTCTCTTCTCATCTGTCTGTACAAGTGTGTGTGTGTGAGACGTACCCGTTCTGCATGACGGCAGGCTCGTATGTGAGTGTCATTCCCGTCTGCAGAGACACACAGAGAAGCGTTAACATGTGACAGTGTGTGAACAGTGGCTGTCAGTCTCTTTCTAATCCTGTTTCAGATGAAGAGTGTCACTCCATCACATGAGCGATTATACATTTACACATTACAGTTTATGATAATGTGAGCGAGTTTAAAGGGATAGTTCACCCAAAAATGAAAATTATCCCATGATTTACTCACCCTGAAGTCATCCTAGGTGTATATGACATTCTTCTTTCAGACGAATACAATCAGAGTTATATAAAACAAAAATGTCCTGGCTCTTCCAAGCTTTATAATGGCAGTGAATGGATGTTTCTGTTTTGAAGTCCATATAAGTGCATCTATCCATCATAAAAGTGCATCTATACATGATAAAAGTTCATCTATTCATCATAAAAGTGCATCTATCCATCATAAAAGTGCATCTATTCATCATAAAAGTGCATCTATTCATCATAAAATGCATCTATACATCATAAAAGTTCACCTATTCATTATATAAAAGTGCATCTATCCATGATAAAAGTTCATCTATTCATCATAAAAGTGCATCTATCAATGAAAGTATGTGAGTGGCAACAATTTTTATTTGCTTAGTTGAAAAGCGTAGCGGTTACATATAAAAAACTGGGTTATCCACAGTGTTGGGGTAGTTACTCAAAAAAAGTAATTAGTTACTAGTTACTTCTGTAAATTGTAATGAGATTACTTTACTAGTTACTGCATTTGAAAAGTAACTTCACTACTTATTACTTTACTTTCCCATTTCTTAATTTACCCTGTAGATACGGACAAACATCATAGCCCTATCATCACTTAGCCTGTCCAAATAGTGTTTATAAATGTAGCCTATACAAAATGGCATGTAAAACCATATGAAAGAATAATATCCATGTCTGCACAAAGAAATATGCCTCACTGTAAAATCCACAAACAACAGGATAAAGGACAAATGTCTGCGGTGGTAGACACATAATCAGGGCTGGACTGGGACAAAAAAAAAAAAAAAACGGCATTTTGGCCATAATAATAATAGCACACTAATATACTGTAAAACAAATGCACTGAAAAATAAAGGAAACTTTCATAATTAGTTTTGTACTAATTTCTATACTTGAAAGAGATATAAGCACATAATCTTTTATTTTGACGGAAAACATGGTTTACAAACGCGTCTCATTAAATTTATAGTAAATTACGGTAATCGTCAACTATGCAGATGTGGAAATAATGTGTTACTGGGTAATGGGTTCCTACACTCATGACATTCCATACACAAAAGATAAATATATTTGAAATATATTTTCAGAGTATATTTTAGAATATATGCAAATATTTCAAATTGGCCCAATAAATATATTTCACACTTAACATCATATATTTTAGTTGTATTTCAGAATATATTTCAATGTATTTGGAATATATGCCACATATATTTTGACACTTTTGGGGATCCATACAGAAAAAAAGTACATTGAAATATATTCTGAAATATAACAAAAATATATGATGTTAAGTGTGAAATATATTTATTGGGCCAATTTCAAATATTTGCATATATTCCAAAATATACTCTGAAAATATATTTCAAATATATTTATCTTTTGTGTATGGGATAGCCTAAGTGTTTTGAAAGTAACTGTTAGTTCTGCTTACCGCAGGCTCTACACTTTCTCATCTCTGTCCTGATCCTCCTCACTATCCTCATCATCAGCCACAGGAGCTGATGAAGGTCATGCTGCTGCAGAAAACATTTTGACACATTTTACAGCGTCTGCTTGAAGGGCCTGTGTCTATTTTTCACGCTATTTCTCTGCACATTCCTTGCGTTTCTTCTCCATCTCTCAGACTATTTTGACAGATACACACTGACACACGTGCACGCTCGATCAAAGCCCAAAGGGGGAGGTGTTTAAAGATGTGATTGGACCAGCCCAGTGTCAATCAAGAAAAGATCCAATGGGCCACGGTGTTTCATGGACCGGTCAGATATCAGGAAAAAAAACCTGACACAGACTTTTTTAACTAATGCATTACACCGGCACGCACTTACTTAACCCAGCGCCACCAATTAAACAAAACGAATGGGCCGCCGATGTACGAGTTTTATGGTCCGTTAAGAAGAAGAAGAAAAAAGAAGAGATGTCGACCCAAAAGGCACGTCCGCCCACTGGGAATCTCCCGGTAGTCCCGATGGCCAGTACTTGCTGCCTGGGCATACAAAGTGCATTTCACGCGAATATTTTTGTCCTTTCGAGCAATAAACTGAAAGTGATGTGAATATTGCCACTGGCCGAACCCCCCTGTCTCCGTCTCCATTTCCCGCTCCCCTTCGCACCAGCAGCTACGTCACTCAAATCGATCTCTATGACAACGGTGCACGCGCGCACACACACGTACACAGACAGACATGCACGCAGCACAAACAGATCAGAGCTTTACACGCAGGCAAAAATGGCTTGGGTAACGCAGGAAAGCGCGTTCCTATAGTCTAGTAAAGTAGTGTAGTTACCGATATTTTTAGTGTAATGCGTTACTTTATTTCGTTACCCAAAAAAGTAATATCGTTACTGTAATTCGTTACTTTGTAACTCGTTACCCCCAACACTGGTTATCCATCACCACAGATCGTCCGAAACATGAAATCTCCCCTCGGCCCACCATCTATTTAGGCGTAAGTGGAGACTGCGTATGTTTGTTTGGCCGGAAGCTAGTTATTTTACTTTATAAAGTTTTAAATAAGGACATTTTTCTTACACAAACGCATGGCTTTTGGATGTCTTGAGGGTGAGTAAATCATGGGCTAATTTTCATTTTTGGGTGAACTATCCCTTTAAAACTATTATAACCAGACGTGACATGTTTTCAGCGGCATGTAATTTATGAAAATGCTGCTCGACTCGACAAAATCACAGCCAATCAGAACTCACATGATGCTTGACATTATGCATGCAAAATAATTTTGGACCAATGAGATTTCAATGTGGGCGGAGCTACAGAGTGTGAAAACACAAATAGAAACACAATAACGGAAGAAAGGTCTCATCACTTGTTGCAGAGGTTAGGTTTATTTGAATTAGAAGTAAAACTGAGGGTTATTTGTGAACTACAGAAGCGCAGCGGTGATGAAGAGCAGCTGTGTGCAGATGTTCATGACTGGACTGAGTGAGTGAAAGTGTGTGTGTGTGTGTGTGTGTGTGTGTGTGTGTGTGTGTGTGTGTGTGTGTGTGTGTGTGTGTGTGTGTGTGTGTGTGTGAGTGTGTGTGTGAGTGTGTGCAGATGTTCATGACTGGACTGAGTGAGTGTGTGTGTGTGTGTGCAGATGTTCATGACTGGACTGAGTGTGTGTGTGTGTGTGTGTGTGTGTGTGTGTGTGTGTGTGTGTGTGTGTGTGTGTGTGTGTGTGTGCGTGTGTGAGTGTGTGTGTGAGTGTGTGCAGATGTTTATGACTGGAGACGCATGTGGATCAGTCTGTGCTGCATTAGTGAGTGAGTGAGTGACTGTGTGTGTGTGTGAGTGTGTGTATGTGTGTGTGTGTGTGAGAGAGAGTCAGTGAGTGAGCTGTGTGCAGATGTTCATGACTGGAGACACACAGCAGGATCTCAGCTGAGCCTGAGGAGACGTGTGGTGATGATGAGCCTGATTTACTGTAAATGACGTGTGTGTGTGTGTGTGTGTGTGTGTGTGTGTGTGTGTGTGTGTGTGTGAGAGAGAGTTCTCACCTCTCCTTCCCTCCACACTCGGCCGTTCTGTGAATATTTACTCTGGGTTTGTCTCTTCTTCTGACCGCCGTCAGCAAACTTACACAGCAGCGGCTCAGACGGTCCTGCAGAGAGAGAGAGAGAGAGAGAGAGAGAGAGAGAGAGAGAGAGAGAGAGACACTGAAACTACAGCAACGCCAGACACACACACACATTACTATATCACTCTATCTGTCGAAATCTATTTACAGTATAGAGAGACAGATCTACAGATAGATAACTGGATAAATGGATAGAATGATATATAGACAGACAGAATGATAGATAGATAGATAGATAGATAGATAGATAGATAGATAGATAGATAGATAGATAGATAGATAGATAGATAGATAGATAGATAGATAGATAGATAGATAGATAGTTCTCAATATGAGCTCAAATATTTCTCATCCAATCATATGAGCAGAATTCAGAGCTCTAGACTCTCACTGGACGATGACTAACGACTCATTAGGGTCACAGAACCAAGAACTCTGTGAGCTCTAAAAGACCAACATCAATAACATCCATAAATCGCCAGTTTCTCCAGTGATGTTCGTTACAGTGTGTGTTAGGGCCTTTCACACCTGAAAGTCCGCACCCAGCGCACTAAAGAACTTTACATGGCACACTTGCGTCCTCTCGTCATCATCTATATGGGCTGCATCTTGACATCGATTGGTTTGTAAACGGACGTCAGCGTGTTGTCAGTTCGGCGGGTAACTTTGACAAGAATGATGACACATATCGTTGCCAGTATACTGTTATTATTACAGCATTACTCCCTGCAGCTCCAGCTATACTCGAGGCTAGTTCAAATTCACCAGATGAATGTCCTCGTCGACGAACATTTTATCGTCGCAGGCAGGAGAGGAGGAGAAGACTGCGAGCAATCCTGCGGGAACCACCGGAACCTCCTGTAAATGTTCTGAAAGTCCAAACCATACAGAACATGCTTTCACACTACCCTGGTAATTTAGAGTTCTCGCGAGAGCACAAGTTAAATTTGCTCAGCAAGTTACTCTGGTGTCGAGTAATGATGCTCATTAAATATGCCCCTCGATCCGAGCTGCACCAATCACATCGGGTTATTTGATATAGAGGCGAGATGACGACAGCGCTGCGACGTCGAAGTCATTAGTAAACATTGCAAGATGGCTCTGGATGAACACTAGTTGTTTGAAACGGCTTTGGCCGCTACAATGAATGAGTTAGACTTGGCTTTTTATCTAAAAGAGGAACAGAAGACGCCGCTCGAATCGTTCCTTTGCAAGAAGGGCTTTTTGCTGTTTTGCCGACCAGATATGGTAAGAGTCTAATCTACCAGTTAGCTCCGCTGGTAGCTAAGCGTATGGGGTTTATTGTAGTGATTGGTTGTAGTGTTATCCTATTGCGTGCAGTGAGATTTTCAAACGCATGCTTGGTGCCGCCCCTCGAGCTGGACGATTTTCATTAGTCGACGCCAGACCATTAATCTTTCAGATTTAGGTCTGGATTTCCAGGCTACTTTCACACTAGAAACAGACCAAACCTTTGCTCAGTTTGATCCGGACCGAGACCATGGTCCGGGGGAGGTTTCACACCTGTAATTTTGATTCAGATCAAACTGAAAAATCCGAAAATCCGGACCAAACAAGGTAGGTGTGAAAGGGCCCTAAAAGAGCAACATCTGAGCAATAACATCCATAAATCCCCAGTTTCTCCAGTGATGTCAGTTACAGTGTGTGTTAGTGATCTGTCTGGCCATGAGAAACAAAACAAGCACACTTTTACCTGCTCATTCATCAAGACTGATGCGGGGAGGTTTGACAAATGACAGCGTTTATGCCAGTACTGTACTGAACACAGAGGCACTGGTACCTGGGACGCCCGGTGGAGTTTTGAGATATTTCCCATTGAAATTTTGTATGACAACTTCACATTTCTCTGTGGATTCCATCCTGAAGAAGAAAACACACACATGACAGACATTCACACACATGACTGGAACAAAACACACAGCAGGAAATCACAACATTGTGTTTTGTTTTGTTAGTTGTTAAATTTACGGTAAAAAAAAAAACAAAAAAAAACGCCGTGGTTGCCTAGCCTAGAAATCTAGACGCACCCTAGCGGCAGCAAAATGTATTTTGCAGCCAGGGCAGTCTAGCAACTCTCCATCGACTTTCGAGCTGCAAAAACCTAAATTGGGTCAGGCCAATCACATCGTGTATAGAGTAGGCGGGGCGGGCTTAACATAATGACGACAGAGTTGCGACGGTTCCCTGCTACTTGAAAACAAAGAAGAGCTGCTGCTGGAGAACAGTCTTTCGAATCGGCTTTGGCCACGACTCTGGAGGACTTGGAGTTAAGTTTTTCTTTGAGAAAAGAGCATAGAACGGCACTTAAGTCATTCTTAAAAAACGGAAGATGTGTTCGTAGTTTTGCCGGCCAGATATGGCAAAAGTTGAATCTATCAACTAGCTCCGCTGTTGGGAAAACGCTCTGGTTGGTTGTAGCTCTGTCCTATTGCGTGCAGAGGGAATTTGAAAGACAGCCGTTTATCCCGCCCCTCGGGAAAGCGTGGAGTGAGCGTGTCTATGGTGAAACGGGAGTGAGCCGTGTCTATGGTGAGTTGCCAGACCTAACATCTTGATGCAGGTCTGGCTTGCCAGGCTAGTGGTTGCCAGAAAATTACCGTGAAATATATGGTAGCAACATTTTAGGTTTTACAGACTTCACTTAAAGGGGTGGTTGATTATTATTTGACTTTTCTAACTTTAGTTAGTGTGTAATGTTGCTGTTTGAGCATAATCAACATCTGCAAAGTTACGACGCTCAAAGTTCAAAGCAAAGGGAGATATTTTCTTTTAAAGAAATTGCTTTTTAAGGACTACAACAAACGACTGATAGAGACTACACCACATTCCTCCCGGGTTAGTGACATCACCAACCCTAGAATTTACATAAACCCGCCCCCGGAACACGATTTATAGATTATCATGACAGAATATGCTAATCAATGACTAGAAGATAGTTAACTCCACATCAGCTACATACATTTAAACATGAACAAAAAAGTTTTTGAAATTTTCAGGACACAAGCTGTTGAAGCTCCGCCCCCTGTGCCGGGAGCAGCAGCTCATTTGCATTTACAGGGACACACACAAAAATTGTGCGTTTTTGCTCACCCTCAAAAAGTGTTTTTGACATGCTATATAAAAATATCTGTGGGGTATTTTGAGCTAAAACTTCACACACACACTCTGGGGACATCAGAGACTTATTTTACATCTTGTGAAAAAGGCATTATACCACCCCTTTAAATTTACAGTAAAAAAAACCTTTCACAATCTGAAATAATGTTAATTTACCGACCTATTGAAGTACTAATATCTGTTTTGTACCATTGTAACACACTGATAACCACCAATCACAGTGGAGATGAGAGTCACATGATGAATCAAAGCTCATCACAAGCAGCTTTTCCATAAGAAAGTTTATACTAATAATAAACAGAAGCTGCACAGAGTCGTTCACACAAACAAACACCATCATGGTAACACACATGAAATTTTAAAAATGCAATAAGCATTAATTTAACAACATTAAATGTAACTTAAAACCCTAATGTACATAATGGATTAGAAAACCTAAGACAAACTATAAAGAAACAGTTATTTCAATGAATATACATCAAATGTGTCACGTAGGGAATTGTTTGTGAATTGTTTTTTCACAGTAAATTATACAATGACTTGTTCTTTTTCATTTCCAAAAACTGTAAATAAAATAAAATTAAAATTAAAATAAAACTGTTAACGGTATTTTACTGTAAAATTACATTAAATGTACTGTTTGATCTATCACAGTTATTTACCGTATACAGTACGGAAACTTTCTGTTAACCAATTAACAGTTTTTCACCGTAACATTTTTACTTTTACTGTTAAAATCACAATTTTTTACAGTTGAGCCTCATTAGCACAGAACACATGAAAATACCTTATTTAAAGTCTATTAAATACTCTGTCTACTGAGGTTATAACATATAAAAACACACACACACACACACTCAGCGGTGGTTTACCTGGCGAAGCCGACGCCTCTGCTCGCGCCGCTAGCGTCTCGTAACACGCGCGTGGAGATCACATGACCGAAGGGTCGAAGCACCGCCTCCAGCTCCTGTTCATCCATAGAGACGGGCAGATTAGACAGGTACAGGTTAGTGGGGTCCTGCTCCTGCTGCTACAGACACACACACACACACACACACACACACACACACACACACACAGATCACTCATGTGACTTAAGCACTTACATTTTATGCTGTAATTGACAGTTTGAAAGATTAAAATTAATCAAACATTGTTGTGTTGCATTGCAACTTCAGAATCAAAGCAATAAAACATAACCCAGCTAAATCTAAAAAAAACCCCAGCTAAAATTAAAATAATATGAAAAATAGAGATATTTTTAAATTATTCAAAATGTTAATAGTGTATACAGTATATCAGTGATACTAAAATAACATTGCATCTGAGAAATACAGAGAAATTATACAGTACATTAGGGATTTTAACTGCATTTTTAATTAACAAATATGCATTACATTATTTACAGAATCATGCATGAGGACAAATGTTTGATTGTGTCAGTAGTGTGAGAACATGAACATGTGTAAAGGTCAGAAATTTCCGCACTGTAAAAAATAAATATGACCTTTCCTCCGTTTTCTGCGTCCAAAGCAAGCATTTTGAGAGGTGTTTTGACGAGTCAGAGCCACTGAATGACGAATATGGAAGAAAAAAAATGCATACGAAAATTTCGGACTCAGTGTGCAAGGACCTTAACTGTGTAGGAATGTGAGTTTGTGATGACAGATCAGGGTTCGACTCTCATTCACACACTGATAGACCAACACACTAATAAACACTCATAAACAGCAGTGAGACAGAGAGAGAGAGAGAGAGAGAGAGAGAGAGAGAGAGAGAGAGAGAGAGAGAGAGAGAGAGAGAGAGAGAGAGACAGAGAGAGAGAGAGACAGAGAGAGAGAGAGAGAGAGAGAGAGAGAGAGAGAGAGAGAGAGAGAGAGAGAGAGAGAGAGAGAGAGAGAGTTCCTCTGTCACATTACTGTCCTCTAATAGTGAGTCACACACACTTCACTGACGTGGAGTAAATTACACTGCCACCGAAGCCTGTGTGTGTGTGTGTGTGTGTGTGTGTGTGTGTGTGTGTGTGTGTGTGTGTGTGTGTGTGTGTGTGTGTGTGTGTGTGTGTGTGTGTGTGTGTGTGTGTGTGTAAAGCTGAATATCACAGTAAGCAACCCCAGGACTAGTTGTCACAGGTCTCTCTAGATGATCAATTATGCAAATGCTTATTTTCTAGAAGTGCTTTAATATATTGGCTTCACATTCTTAATAATAAAAAAAATTATAATAAAATAAAACATTTTTAATTATATATATATATTTTACTATAACCATTTTATATATACTACAAAATGTATACATACTATGAACATTACATGTATATTTAAGAAATTTAATTTTTAATAGTTATTTAAATTATTATATTTAAAGGGCCTATATGCAACTTTTTCCCCAAAATAAACGTAACAATAGCCTTTTTATTTGACTATGTATGACTCAAACATCTCCTGATGAGCATACTGACACCTTGTCAGCTCACAGCGGGTGCACCTATAAGCCTGTATCCTATTTTTCCTATTTTCTGTCGGGTCGGATTTTTCGCGCGCTGTCTGCGGATGTGACGTCAAGCGCGTTCATGTTAAACGTTTCAGATCACTCTGCCACCACCGCTAGTCAGCAAACAAACTTAGTTTCTCAAACAATATATGTATTTGACTGTTCTTACCTCTGTAAACATAATGTAGACTTCTTTGCAGCGGATGACTTGTGAAGTGTGCACGTACGAGAGCGAGCAGAAAGGAAGAGCAGTTCCGTTTTTTGGCCACAGGTGTCAGTCGCGAGTTTAAATTTCAGAAAAAAGCATATAGCCCCTTTAAAAGTATTTAATTATAATATTTTAAATATAATATTTCTATTAATATTTACATATAACTTATTTACATTTTATATATATATATATATATATATATATATATATATATATATATACACACACACATGTGATTGAAAAGTGTGACAACTAGCCCTACAACATCTGTCATGCGTGTGTGTGTGTGTTATGGTCACTCTAATCCATGAAGCCACACACACACAGAATGCTTACTGTATTTATGTATGTGTGTGTGTGTGTGTGTGCGTGTGTGTGTGTCCATCTCCTACTGGCATGTACATGATCAATGTGTTCAGTGTTTGGAAGGATTGCGTGACTGGCACAGGAAGCAGACGTGCCTGGCAGTGTGTGTGTGTGTTTCCTCCTGTTGTGTAAACAAACGTAAACACACACTTGGACTCCTCCGCACATATGTTCTTTCCGATGCTCTGATTATTGTGGGAAACCTGTGTGTGTGTGTGTGTGTGTGTGTGTGTGTGTGTGTGTGTGTGTGTGTGTGTGTGTGTGTGTGTGTGTGTGTGTGTTTGTTGTTGAATACGCTTTCAGAAATGACACAAATACTGAGTCTGATCATGTGACTCGCAGCGACTCGGACCCCGTTCACATCTCATCTGTGTTAATGAAGAGGTTAATGTGAGTTTAAACGTTTCATTTCCTCTCATTCTGTCTGTATTAAATACTCCATGTTCTCACGAAAACTTCTAGACCTTGTACCGCCTCAGATTAGACGAACAGATGAAGCTCTGAGTCTAAGTGGAGAGCAGACGGAGACTTTCTCCTGAGAAAAACACTCAGTTATCAAACAGGATTAATGCATCTTTTCTTTCACAAATTTGTTTCAATTTCTTTCCATAAAATAGCTAATATTTAAGAATATGAATGTTCCACTTCTGCATCACATCCACTGTAAAAGAAATGGTTTTAAAACAATATATAGATTTTTGGAGTAAGTCTTACAAGAAAATAGAATTCCAGTACTATTACTTCAAAAATGTCCAAATTCGGTTACTTGTTGATACTTTGCAACATTTACTAGCAATTTTACTTGTGACAATTGTTTCTAAACTTCTAAACTACAATTAATATGTGCACTTTAAAATCCCACTTTTGCAGAAAATGCAGAAAAAAAATAGCATTCAAATAAAAAAATTAAATATTTTTTAAGGCAATTTAGTACGAGTAACTTAAAATATTAAACAGCAAGAACTAACAATATCACTAATGATGCACTTTGGGCAAAGAATAGTGACAAATAATACATATACATAAATATTTGTATTATAAAATGTAACAAATGTAGCTTAATGTGGCGTTTTTGGTTATATTTTCTGTAAAACGGAAGTCACCAGTTATTAGCTACACCACAGAAGTTACAGTAATTAGTGTCTCTTGTTGGTTTATACAACTTGTTTTTGTTTCATATTTTACTTCAGTTAAAGTTCACGAAACAAATCATCGCTGTGTGTAAATATGCCTACTTCCAGACTATATAGTTTACTATCCCATGATGCCGCGGGAGAGGATTTATGAACGGAGGATATAAGCGATGCGACTGACGCCGTAGGTCACATGACCATGACAACATGGCGGATGGAGGACGTCTGGATTTCATTCATACTGTATTAGAACACACTTTTTTAACAGTTGCGAAGTAAGTATATCAAACCCAGTATAGTTCCTTCTCTACAGTATGAGTTTCAGACGCATTGCCTGTTACAACTCCTCCCACTAAACAAGTGTGTGTGTTTATGTATCCATGTGAAATTATAATATGTGTGTGTGTTCTCTAGAGGTTTGTTCGGTACACGTAAACAACATGCAGAATATATTTGCTCTAAAACACAAGCTCATTATCATAAACATTAATATGCAAATATATAACCCACATAAAAAATACCATAGTAATCATAATTTCATCTAAATCACCATTGCTGCAGTAAAACTATAATAAATCACAATGATATCTCCCTGAAGACACTTTCATAGTCTCTCGGTCCTGTCTTTCAATCAGCGCACTGCATACACAAGTGTACTTGTAGTTTAGTAGCTCACGCCACTTGCTGATTATTTACACTGTGCTTGATGATGCATAATTCACACAAAGCACCATGGGAATAGTGAGGATACAAATCTCTATTCCTGTGGAAAACATGGCCTAATGAGTGCCGGATCTTCCCGCCACTTCAGGTGAGGGAGGAAATTTACATGTGATTAGCATCTCATTATCATATGATTATAGTGAACCGACCGCAGAAAACAAAACTGAAATATCATTATTCAAACTAACTTGAGACCAAAACTGACTCGGTCTACTTGTGTGTTCCTGGTTGTACTGTGAATGATTTATCAGAGCAAGTTATTCTAAAAATAATAATAATAAAAGATGATATTTCATCAAAATTAATAACTTTCTCCAGCTCTGAACATCTTTTCTGTTCCACTGAGGCCATCTGTCTGAGTTCTGGACGAGACGGTTAGTTTTGAAGGGCAATGTGAGGGAGTTGTGGGTAGCAGAGGAGAGAGATGCATTATGGGATTGGGTTCGCTGCCCCGCTGCTCTAATTACAGCTCGATCACAGTTTGAGGTCAGAAACACAGAAACACTCTCAGAATCATCTCACACTGAATACAGGGTTTCAGTTTCAGTGTACATTTACCCAAAGAGACTTCGTCAAACAAAAGCAATTCATCATAGAGCCTAGTAGTGTCAAAAATATCGATATCTGTAAATGGATATCGGTAACAAATATCTGAAACCGTGTCATCTATCTGTGGCGCTCTCATAACACCGTGTCCTAACCAGACGCGATGCGATAAGATTCCAGCGATACATAATTGACTGTCCACACTAGACGCGATGCAAATGTGGGACGCGATGTGTCAATCAAAAATCACAGCCAATCAGAAGAGCGTGTGGGCGGGCTCTCTCGGCAAGATCGCGTCACTCAAGTACATGATCAAATTCATGAATATTACACCATTAAAAATACACACTGAGTTACTGAAACAATCGTTGTCATAGAATACACTCGTCTGTTAATGAGTTGACAGTTTGAACGTTCTTGATCACTTTTATTTATTTAGAAGATCTGAGGTGAATTGTTGCTTTCAGTACGGCTATAAAAGCTATATGGATATGCAGACGCACACAGACGCCTTTAACATTAAATAAAGCACATAAACAGTAGCCTACTAGCTGAGATTAGCATACTTTCTGTTCTCTGCGTTAGGACATGGACTCGGATTAACATGGAAAAGATACCTTTTATCGCGTGTAGTTAGGACACGGTGTAAAGCATCTCATCTCGCGAAAACCAAAATGACTTCTTTTTGTGGCTTATTGCGCTTAAACAGTCAAATACTTACAAAATGATGTCAAAATGCCGGTCTTGTCGAGTATTCAGGTAAATACGGTCAGTTTTGGAACGTAAATAGCAAATAGAGAAAACGCGTTGTGTAACGAGATGTATCGGATGGATTGTAAGTAACATGTTTATTGGATCCGTGCATAAGCTCTTAAAGTGACAGTAGCACAAAGATGACACTAACATCCATATCAAAGAACACAAGACAAAGGAAATCACTCGCTGCTCTTGACTGAATAACTTTTGTAACTTTAATTGAAAGCATCAATCTTGTATTTAATTTTTTACAATGAAAGCTATCCAGTGTTATTTTATATTTGATTACTTTCATTTCTGTATTGTTTTTTACCTGACTATACTGTTGGACACGAAAAATGTAAAGCCATGTTTATTTCATTTGTCTCTTTATTCTGTTATAGTTTACAATTTGTTTATTTGTTCTTATTTTATTACTGACTGTTTATTTTTTTTATTTTTTGTAAATCTAGTTCATCTATTCAAATAAAGCTGTTACAACAAAATTACCTAAATTATCAAAAACTTATGAGATAACAAATTATTTGTATGGCGGTATATATGGCAGTTTTCTCAGTGGTATCAAATATCAATATTTTTCAAGGTATCGTATCGTATCGAACACTAATAGAGCCAGCAAATTTTGTAATATAAAATGCTAAAAAAATTTATGACAACTAGATTGGGAACCAAGCTAGAGAAGAGAAATGCAGATTGCTATTTTCTTGCTTCAAAAAAATATTAATGTAAACATATAAAACATATAAACATAAAATATACAGTATGTCCCTTACAGAACAAAACTATTCAATCTCAGAATAAATCATGTATCGTAGATTCGTTTACTTACTTAAACACTCAACCAAAAAACAATGTAACTGACGTTCTAGACGTGTACTGCAAATATTGTTGGTTTGTGTACTAATATACCAACACATACAAATTAGAGTACAAATTTGACCGATAGATTTCGATTTTGTGCAATTTGTGCACTTTTCATTTTAAACGAGTCTGAAATACACAGGGACTCTTATTTTGAAATATACATGCAGTACTACTTTCAGCTGCTCATTCAAACAGATGACGGAGAGAAAATATGCTTCTTACAACCAGCTACATCATATTACAATATAAACACTATGAAGTAAACATGATCATTATTCATCAACAATAAATTGTAAGCAATTACTGGGCATAATGTGCGGAATTTATTGAGATAGAAAGCATTTTTACTTCATCATATCAGACTTCTGAAGTTTAATAATAAAAATTGGGCCATAATTAATTTCCTGTTTTTCTACACCCAAATTTAAGCTCTCTTAAAAGGACTTGTATTATGCCATTTAAGATGTTTAAATTCATTTTTATTTAAAAACCTTAAGTGTGTTCAAACTGAATGAGTTTTTAAGAGTCTGCAGGGACCCCGCGACTGTGTTTACATGCACCGGTTTCTATCAGTGCGAATCAAGTCTGTTTACATGAACATCACACACATTACAAACTAAACCTCTGAGCATTTGATGAGAAGCTCGAGTCCTGTCAGTAAAGAGACACTGTGAGAATGAGAGATTCATTTAGAGTCACATCACCTGACTCTGTGTGTGTGTCTGAGAAATCTGTTAGACCAACTAATTAACACCCGACTCGACTGTCAAACAGTAACGAGAGAGAGAGAGAGAGAGAGAGAGAGAGAGAGAGAGAGAGAGAGAGAGAGAGAGAGAGAGAGAGAGAGAGCAGATTTATTAAGCTCATAAAAGAGGAAAGACAGAAAGCGCTTCTCATGAATATAGAACAACTTTGATTTAAAGTCACAATGAAACAAAAATGGACAATTCTTTTTTCTTTTCTTTTTTAAATGGAATATTGCAGTGTTTATACTAAATGATTTATTGGTGCACATCATTATTGTTTTAAATTCATGTTCCCCTCCCTCTTGCAGCATCTCTTCTCTTCTCTGATGATGTGGGCGGGGCAACCTGTCACTCACATGAGATCCACCAATAGCAAACCACAACCATCCAGTCATCCAATCAATTCCTCACAGACAAAATCAAGCCCCGCCCTTCATTTGTTCTTGTTTGAGAAGCAGTTTCACGTCACAATAGTAAGAAAAGACGAGCACAACTTCTGTTTCATGCCGACTTTAAGCATTAGAGGGACAAAACTAGTAGACAAACATATACTAGTTCTCTGACCAACATCAAAATGAAAAACATCTTCAGAACGTTAACTGAAATAAAATAAAATATACAATGCAACATTTCAGCTCATGACATCAGCTCAACTTGATGTACTAAAATAACTAAAAGTGAAATTAAAAATATTAAAAACTATGGCCATAAAACAAATGAAAATGAAATAAAAACTAAATTATTAAAAACTTTACTAAAATTAAAAATTAAAATGGAAAATGCATAAATAAAAACTAATTAAAAATATTAATAAAAACTATCAATGATACTAAAATAACTCTGGAAACAACTAATAAAACATTTTACACTTTCATCCAAAACGACACTGCGTTCATGTCATACTACATATTCCCTCATTCCCTGGGAGTCGAACCCATGACCTTGGTGTCGGTGCATGAAATATGTCTGCTTTTAAACACATCAAATGTTTGAATGTGCAGAAGATAAAACAGCTCATGCAGTCTTCCGTTACAGTCGTGAGGATGATGAAGATGATGAAGGGATGAAGATGTTTTACCTTCGCCATCTGCGCCTGCACACCGCTGGCCTTCAGAGACAGAACAGCCTTCTGCGCCGCCGCCGGACAGTCGAAGTCCACGAAACCATAACCTGCAGACACGGCAGAACCGTAACATCAGGTCACATGACCAGTATCATCAGGTCACATGACCAATATCGTAAGGTCACATGACCAGTATTATGAGGTTACATGACCAGTATCATCAGGTCACATGACCAGTATTATCAGGTCACATGATCAGTATCATCAGGCCACATGACCAGTATTATGAGGTCACATGACCAGTATTATCAAGGCAAGGCAAGTTTATTTAGTTGATGCATTAACTAACAAACTAACAATGAGCAATATATATATATTTATATTACAGCATTTATTAACCTGTCAATGCTAGTTAATAAAAATGTCAATGTTCATACAATCAGATCATTTTAAGAAGTTTATTCAGATGTTCTCAGATGTTTTAAGTTATATTTTTAAAGATTTTTTAAGAATTGCTCTCATACATGCTGAATGATTCCAAAAATTATGTCGTAATTATTGGCTAAAATAAAAAAAAAACATTTTTTGTAGAGTTGAAGTCTTTGAATTCAGCAGAAAATCATGTTACGCATAATCATGACCAATCATTGCTTACATTATCAATCATTACTTAATGCTTAAATACAACAATTAATTTGAAATAACCCAATAAATTCATAAAACATTTTACCTTTGTGGGATTTAAGTCAAGTTGGAGGTTATCCTAACTTTAAGTTATTTACAAAGGTTTTTTAGAAGATTATTTTCAAGAACTTTGCATTCTTCTTAAGTTTTGATTTCAGAAAATCTTAAGGTCTCCCTGTGGTGAAAATCCTGCTTTTAATGTTGTTTATGTGTCTATGTGGTGTTTTTAATATGCTTTAAGACAAACCATGTGTAAATTCATAAGTCGACAGCATTGCTGAGTATTTCCTCCTTAAAACTGCAGTGAACCAAAGACAGTCTCAAAAACACGCTTTGAAATCGCTGGTGTTTCTGACGTCACAAACTACCTTGTAACCAATCAGATCAACGTGTGATCGTCAACCAGTGGATCTCTGAGCTGAGTGAGTGAGTGGAGGCGGGGCTCATTTGCATATTCATAGAACTGCGAATACTAAATGAGGCAAGGGTGTCGAGTTACATTCAAGATATTTTAAAGCATTAAAAATTATTTTTCCAAGGAAAAAACAAACATTTAAATATGTAATTGTGGTGATCAAAGATGAGTTTCAAGGGGTAAAATTATTGACTACAGGAAAGAACATTCTTAAGAAGCATTTTTGGAAATTCTTAAATGGCACTTAAGAAGATTTTTACTCTAAAGTTTCCTGAATCCGTACCTCATCCTTGAGCGGATCACGTCTAAAAGCACTTTGTGAAACTGCGTTCAGGAAAACCAGGACTCATTTCATCCCAACGAAACACGCTTTTCATGATCCGATCACCTTTAACCAGGCGTCGTGTGAGGAACACCGGAAGACCCTCAGGGTTAAACCCTCCACACGCTCGTCTCCTTGGCAACAACCCTGCGTTTTCTGCTCCGACTTCACTTTGTGTTCCCCATTTTTCCTGACCTCATCCATCAGCGAGTCGGGAGGAAACCCGCAGACCCGATTAATGAGTTATGAGATATTTATGAGTGACCGCTCTTTCCCACAATCCCTCACTCGTCCTTTATTTTCCGCCACACCTTCATTCTCGGGGCTGTATCAGCAGATAAGGGTCATACTGGTGTTAATTAAAATTTCATGGCAGATTAAATGCGTACACACACACACACACACACACGCACGCAGTGTTTGGATTAAAGCCGTCAGCGGCGGCCCGTTATCCAGGAGAGATGAAGGTTTAATTAGAGGGGAAGTAGGTTATAAGACCCTCTTCACACATCAAATCCTCAAATCCTTCCTCACGGACACACTGGGAAAAAAATCATACGAGCGGAAAGTTTTAGGAGTTTTAGGAGGGCTAGTTAACCCTAAGAAGCCTACAGTGTCATATTTGATACTCGAAGGCCTGTAAATACTGTAAATGTACTGATAAACCTGTGCACACAATCTAAAATAAAATTAATTTTAACCCTATAAAGCTCACTGTCTCATACATGATGTATGAATTATTGTCTCACTCAATCTCTCAGTCCTTCTGTCTCTGATTGAGAGTTCAGACTCTTTTATCCAGTAAAAATCTTTCAGTATAATTGTACAAGCGTCCTTCAGCTCGAGCTTCACGAGTCTTTCTGTCTCAGATCTGAGCTGATTTATCAAGGAAACGCAAGAATAACTTTGATATTGTAAGTAAAATTTCATCTGGACTGAAGCAGGTTTACTTGATTATCATCATCATTTATTATAAATATCATGAGTACCAAATATGATCATTCATCTCTCAATCATCACTGTGTTGCACTGCATTATGTTTGAAAACTACAGAGCTTTGCTCATAAAACTGAGCACTTAAATATCATCTCACTATATTATTGGCAGATATTGATATTGGTATGCATTTTATGTCTGTATCTGCTATACTCTTATAAAGATCTCATTGATTCACATTGCAAAAATCATAATTTCATCAGTTTTTGTCCATATAAATATCACCATCAGCACTAGATTGCATATTTGTGCTCAGTTTGAGCCTCTGAATAAAACTGAGCTGTTTTGTCCTCCATATTCTCTCTATATGTGAGCCATGAAAGCCTGACGTATCAAATATAATTCAAAACTCATGCATTTATTTTGTCTAAAGGTTCAATAATTTATGCTGTGAGATGCTGAAGAAACAAATGAAACGAGCAACAGAAAGATGAACAACTAGATGCAGGTATAATCTGACTATGATGAGATTTAGGCAGTAAACTTTCCCTCATGTTTATACTTCGATCAAACTGATGCAGAATCATGAAAACTGCATGTAAACGGGAGTGAAGAGGTTTGCTCATGTCATCTAAACATCTTATGTCCATTATTGGTGCTCAGAAACTAAATATATTAAAGCTAAAACAACTAGAAAACATCTAT
The DNA here is from genome assembly GCA_022828995.1 of Vimba vimba. NCBI lineage: Eukaryota > Metazoa > Chordata > Actinopteri > Cypriniformes > Leuciscidae > Vimba > Vimba vimba. The sequence continues at coordinate 40,529,712 of CM040824.1, forward strand.
ATAAACTATAGATATAAACTAGTTGACCCTCCCTGACACATAATCTGTTTAACATTATATAATAACATTAGTGCTGACAGACAGGCAACTAATCGCATCCAAAATAAAAGTTTGTGTTTACATAATATATGTGTGTGTGTACGGTGTAGAATTATTTTGTATATATAAATACACACATGCATGTATATATTTAAGAAATATTTGCATGTATATATATTTATACGTACATAATTTATATTATATATAAATATTAATATTTTATATATAAACACCAAATTTTTCTTAACTATATACATGCATGAGTGTGTATTTATATATACAAAATAATTATACACCGTACACACACATATATATTAAACTTTTATTTTGGATGCGCTTAATCATGATTAATCGTTGCCCAGCACTAAATAATATATAAAAGCAGGCGTTTACCTTTGCACTGGTTTGTGTTCTTGTCCAGGATGGCCTTAGTAGAGACGATCTTCCCATATCTGTGAGGATAGAAATGATAAACTTTATCAGATATTAATAAAACATCAATCCAAGAGCATCATGGGTACTTTTACACAGTGTGCACATGCACTGCAGTTTTCACCAGCGTCTCGTTTTCCCTTTATTTGCACGTTCATCCAGCACTTTTCTGCATTTAGCAGACACTTAAAGCAACTTGAAATAACACTTTTGTAACATTTTATTTCTCACTTTAAATCAGTTATGGTGTTAATAAAGGTTTCTTTCACCCAAACAGTCAGAGGTTCGTTTCTCCTGATCATTTCTGCAACTACAGTGGCTGTTTTATAGACTTTGAATCTCTTTCACATGCACACAATGTTGTGTAAATACGGCGGTGTAGTTTGTGTAGTTCAGTCAGAGTGTGAGTGTGAACTCAGCATGTGTGTGTATAAATAAACTCAACCGTGTCAGTGTGTCTCAGTCTATCATCTTTCCTCCAGCAGGGATAATTGTGCCGTTTCCCACGGCACTGGAAACACTATTTACAGTGTGTGTGTGTGTCTGTGTGTGTATGAGAGTGTGTCTGTGTGTGTGTGTGTGGGTGTGTGTGTGTGTGTGTGTGTGTGTGCGTGTGTGTGTGTGACAGTCTGTATGTGAGTGTGTGTGTATGTCTGTGAGTGTCTCTGAGTGTGTGTGTGTGTGTGTGTGTGTTGTGTGAGTGTCTGTCTGTGTGTCTGTCTTTCTGTCTGTGTGTGTGTGTGTGTGTGTGTGTGTGTGTGTGTGTGTGTGTGTGTGTGTGTGTGTGTGTGTGTGTGTGTGTGTGTTAGGGCTGTCAATTTTAGTCGTTTAGTCGACTAATCGGTCGATGCCGTCTTGGTCGACTGACATTCTCATTGGTCGACCAGTTGCATTTTTTTTTTTTTTTTTTTTTTTTTACCAATAAAGAAATTTTCATTGATTATTTTCTTGATATTTATTCCTTTATAAGCAGTTATATATTACTGTATTCTAAATATAATTAGCCTATGTTTTATCCCCAACTTTAAATGCAACTTTAAATTTTGTAACAGCCACAGTTTAGCGCACCACATAGAACACTCGTGAACCGCACCTGTGGCTGGCTGCACTGCTGCTTCGCGCTCAGTAAGGAATATAGGTAGTTTTGCTGTATTCATTCAGTTAGAACGCTACTTGTTTTGGCTTTAGTCGACAAAATCTTTTGTCTGGCTGCATTTTACAAAAAAAAGACGACAAGACTGTGGAGTGCAAGCTATGAGGATAGCTAAATAATGAGGAGAGATATCCACGACTTGCTCGGGCAGCCAAACGCGTGCTCTGAATCCCTGCAACCTCCACTCCTGCAGAGCGCATATTTTCCAAAGCAGGATTTATTGTTAACAAGTCGAGGAGCTGTCTTTTACCCAAGAATGTGGACATGTTAGTGTTTTTGGCCCACAACATAAAAAAGGTGGACTAGGCCTGCAGATTTGCAGATCTACCGCGCCGCGCTCTACGCCTCATTCGCGCCGCAGGAATTTTTTACGCGCGTCTTTGCATTGAAATCACTCGCGCCTGACGCGCTATTCGCGTCCGGTGTGAACGCACCATAAGTAGCCTTACCGGCTTTATTATGCTGACTCAATAGATCGTGTTTTCTTATGTTTTTGTTTTTATTTGTACACTTGACGCGTTTGAAAATAGCCTAAATAATGTAACAAAACGAAAATAAACCTATAGGCCTTCCTACTATACAGCCTATTATTATTAGGATTGTTTTTAAGGCTATTTGTTTTTTTTTGTGTGTTTGTTTTAAAACGCCTAGATCGGCTGGACAAAAGTTAACCCATAGCTTTTGAAAGTAAAGAAGAATATACAGCCTGTAAACGAGAGCTTTTGTTAGTATTTTTCACTATTTGGCAGTTTTAGCAGTTATATTTTTGTAGCGTGTGGTGTGGTCAGGTGCGCGATTGTGACTGTCACTATAGACCTAGGACAGAGCTCCTCACTTTACAGTTAAAAAAAAAATCACTTAATTTTCAAAGAATTGTATTATTATTATTGTTTTATGTATTATTTATGTTTTTTCGTTGTTGTTTTAATGCTCTATGACAATTGTTTAATAAATGTTCAAGCAAAATGCAAAACATCGCCTTTTTTTTTTTTTTTTTTTTTAGTCGACTAAAACAGGACAGGACTTTGGTCGACTAAGCATTTCTTTGGTTGACTACAGCCCTAGTGTGTGTGTGTGTGTGTGTGTGTGAGTGAGTGTGTGGGAGTGCATGAATGTGTGTATGTGTTTGTGAGTGTGTGTGTGTGTGTGTGTGTGTGTGTGCGTGTGCTTGAATGTGTGTGTGGTTTGTGAGTGAGTGAGTGAGTGAGTGAGTGTGTGTGTGTGTGTGTATATGTTCACTCACGGTTGGCAGAGTTTGATGAGGTCCTGGTCGGTTGTTCCAGGATGAAGTCCTCGTATGTACAGGTTGGTTTTGCTGAGCAGCTCCACTGGACTGGGCGGGGCCATCGAGTGAGGGGGTGGGGCCATCTGGTGAGGGGGCGGGGCATACGGCTGATAAACACAGAGGGGGCGGGGTTAACCTGACGGTTCTGAGGAAGAAATATACAGAGCTCCTCCCACAATAATCATCCCTATTAACATCTTTTCTCCTTCATTAACATATCCAGTTGAGTTCATGGAGCATCTAACAATGAGTAGGCCTACATTAAAGGGGTGGTTGATTATGATTTCACTTTTCTAACTTTAGTTAGTGTGTAATGTTGCTTTTTGAGCATAAACAACATCTGCAAAGTTACAACGCTCAAAGTTCAAAGCAAAGGGAGATATTTGCTTTTAAAGAAATCGCTTTTTAAGGACTTCAACAAACGGCTGGTAGAGACTACACCACATTCCTCCCGGGTTAGTGACATCACCAACCCTAAAATTTACATAAACCCCGCCCCTGAACATGCAGTCTGTGCTGAGAAGAGGAAGAGTTGTTGTAGTCGAGCACATTTGTGAGCCAGCTCAAACTGTAGCATCCGTCTTTTCACATGCAATAGAAAGTCACTCTGTTTGCATCTCACAACAGTTCCTATACGAGCGATTTATAGATTATCATGATAGAATATGCTAATTGAAGATAGTTAACTCCACATCAGCAACATAAATTCGTCAACTAACCAATCAGAGACGTCCTGTTGCATTCTACGTGTTGTCACTTCATTCGTTTAAACATAAAAGGCAGTTACTGTCATTTTAGTGTGTGTCTCCGTGACGTAATCGGAGCTGCTAACAGACGAGCTCTTGAAACCCCGCCCTCTGTGCCGGGAGCAGCAGCTCATTTGCATTTAAAGGGCCAGTCACAAAACGGTGCGTTTTTGCTCATCCTCAAAAAGTGACAACTTTAACATGCTATATAAAAATATCTGTGGGGTATTTTGAGCTAAAACTTCACACACACACTCTGGGGACATCAGAGATTTATTTTACATCTTGTGAAAAGGGCATTATACCAGCCCTTTAAATCTGAAAATGACTGTACTGGTGCAAAGGAAGATAATACGACAGCCAAACGAGCCAATATTCGCATGTTAAATCTTAACATGTTTCTGGATCAAAGAGCAGCAAATCGTGCTCGTTTTATTGCTTCAGTATCAGTTACTGTCTATATATCTGAGCATCAGACCAGAACACATGATGATATCTGTATCCAGGCTGAAACACACTTCCTAACCCTATTCCCGTGTCTCCGTCTCTCTCCCACGATCCCAGGCTCTCTCTTGGCTGCCGTCTCTGTCTGTAGGAATGTGAACGTCACACACATCCGATTAGCTTCGTTTTAAAGGTCAGGAGTTTTACACAATGAGGCAGAACCGCTCACTTTACTCACCGCACGCTGAAACACACAGAGAATAAACACTAGAGGTCGACCGATAATCGCTTTTACTGATATTTTTCCTGAAATTTAAGCATTTTGCCATAATCAGGTATCGGTTTTGTAATATCAGCTCAATATATCGGTTATCGGGCACATAAATATGCAAAAAATTGGTATCTGTATCGGTTAAAAAAATCTACATTGGTTGATCTCTAATAAATGTGCTGTTTATGAAAAAAGACATGATAAATGTCCTTCTGTGAGGCATTATACATTATACATAGAGCAATAGTGTGAATGTATAATGTATAAAATGTGTTTTTTTCCTTACAGTACTTCAAACTCACTAAAAGCAATTACAGAAACACAAACATCCTTCCACCTAAAAACAGTCCGATCTCTGAAACCAGTTAGACAACTTTACAAATGAAATACTGAACATTTAATTCATTTCTGT
>CM040824.1:40539493-40541852 GCA_022828995.1 Vimba vimba
CAAGTTACGGAAGCAAAATAGCCTTAAAATCTCAAAATTGACCAGTAAATGAAAACACAATGATTTTGCCTCAAGTCATCTTAAAGGGATACTCCACTTTCAGTTTTTGGTACCATTGACTTCCATAGTATATTTTTTTCCTACTATGGAAGTCAATGGTACCAAAAACTGTCTGGTTACTGACATTCTTCTAAATATCTTCCTTTCTGTTCAGCAGAAGAAAGAAATTCATACAGGTTTGAAACAACATGAGGGTGAGTATATGATGACAGAATTTTCATTTTAAAGTGGAGTATCCCTTTAAAGGGATTCTTCAGCATTTAGCATTAAGCTTTGTATCAGTGGAAAACCTGTAGTATTTTCAAATTACCGTGCTTCCCTCCCTCATATCCCCCTGAGACGAGAGATTTATGTTTTTTTTGGAAAAAATCCTCCGATGACGCAAAAATCGTCATTTTGCATCATCTGAGGATTTTTTATCCAGAGGCGAGAGACTACAGCCAGTAGGAGGCGCTGTCCCGCATGTGTTCAACTCGCCCATAGAGGGATCTCACTCACAGAATGTACATAGTGTCAGCCATCTTTCTTTGGAAGCTAAGCTAGCAGGCTCTTGCTCTGTGGAGAAAGCTGAGTAGTAGGAGAAAGCTGAGTAGTAGGGGTACCATCCTCTTTTTCCCGGACACGTCCGGCCGTCGAGATCGTCCAAAATGTCCGGGATTCAGATTTTACTTTCTACAGTCGCCATTCATTGTTTACATGCACACCTTTTGTTTCAGTCGGACTGAATTCATTCCGATTGGTGAATCTGAATGTAGTGTTTACATGAACGCTAAACAAGTGATCGGTTGATGTGCGTTTTAGCATTGCTGAGAAAATTCCCGCTCCTCCGTGAGAGATACGAGACCCGGCGCGTCTCAGTAATCACGCCACCGGCCTCACGCCGTTCTCCCACGCCCCTCAGCCTCGTCCTGCTCGCCACAGTAAACATAATGAATGGCGACTGTAGAACGCAAAAGCCGAATCCCGGACATTTTGGGCGATCTCGAAATCCCGGCAGACTCGTCACAGACACTCACGATAAAATGGCGTCTTTTAAGTTTTGAGTCAAACAATAGCCTAGCCTAGTTGTTTAACTGCACGCTCTTACCGGTAGGCGTGGCTTGGGAGTGGCCTCAGCGAAGCAAGTGCATTCTGGGAGTTGTTGTCTTTCATCCACATGAGCCAAAAATACATTTTCTAGCTTTTCTCAGTCTAGAAGGCTCCAAATTCAAAACTAATTTCACATTTCTACAACATAAATGACCCATTTTAAATACACATTCATTTTTCCAGTGGTGAAGTAACCCTTTAAGATAATGCTGGAGCGACTGAAAACATCCTGAGAACACACACACGCACGACTGAAAGAGCAATATCTGGCTAAGCTATTATTGAAATGTCTATGACTTAAGATCTAAAAATTCCCTGATATTTCCGTGATCATGAGAACCTTATACAGCCACATGCAAACACACCGAACAACAGCGACACAGCCGGAAACCTGAACACAACACAGATATAAACTAACATTTTTAGCTTTTTATATGCAGCTGCAGTAATAATACACACTACTGAGAAACACACATCGTCACGCTAAAGAAAACTATAAGACAAATCATTTTTACCTTTGAGAACATCCCTAAACGGAGGATCATTTCTACATCAGATATACATCACTTCTGGAGGCAAATCTGTCCTCAAACTAGAACTAATTACACACACATGCGCACACACTCACACACACACACACACACATGCTTACACACTCACTCTCACACACACGCTCACACACACGCTCACACACACTCAGACACTCTCACACACAGAAATATTCAGATCATGAAGATACATGCAGAGTGTGTGTGTGTGTGTAAGTGAGTGAGTGAGTGTGTGAGTGTGCGAACCACTTTTGCGTTTGTCTTGCTCAGTTGAGGCTTGAAAGATCATGTTAACTAAGGTAGATAACTAATGTTAACTAATAAACCTTAAGTGTTACCGCATAATGCTCTTGGAAGAACATACTGAATCAACACTGAACTAAATTGAACTGACACTATTATCTTACGCTTTAGCTGAAACTGAATTCATAACTGATGAACTGTACAGCATTAACACTGTTTATCGCTTCGAAACAATCTGTATTGTGTAAAGAGATACAGCAATAAATGTGACTTGACAACTGTTAACTCGTATCAGTGTCAACTCAATCCTTCATCTTCATCTTCATCATGATATATAATATATTAATGCTTTGGCAACATTGTGATACACAGTCATGCTAATAAAGCTCATTTGAAATTGAAAATTGAAATTGACTGAG
>CM040824.1:40542052-40564552 GCA_022828995.1 Vimba vimba
TCATAAAGATAGATGTACAAGAATGTGTGTGTGTGTGTGTGTGTGTGTGTGTGTGTGTGTGTGTGTGTGTGTGTGTGTGTGTGTGTGTGTGTTGAACAACTCGTACAGCAAAGTCACTGACTGAGTCTGAGACTCTATAAAAACACAGACTGCAAAACTACGGAAGTGCAGGAAGAGAATATCTAGAATCATCAAACTCGATTGAGGACGTGGAGCGAAAGTAAATTTGTTATTACACGCAATAATAATATTACAATTCACATTTGAAGAAACATCCAATTCACTATTCTCTACATATAAATGCAAAAATAATAATAAAATGCAGATATGCTTTAATGGCATGTGTTGTTTCTTCTTCATGGGGAAGTCTGGCCCTGGTCTGAGCAGTTCTGATGTGTTTAAACTATTATTATGGGTTATACATAATTTAATATGCAAACTTGACAATCAACTCACCATTTGCAATCTCTCCAGATTTGATCTTTGGAAACGACTTGACGAGAGTCAGCAGGACACATCTAGACATGAGTTTCATATCTATATGTCATCAATAAGAGCCTGAATAAATCAGATTAACACACCGTGTGGTTTAACGTCAAACACACATGTGTGTGTGTGTGTGTGTGTAATGAATCCCAGAATCCCTGCAGATCTTCATTCCTCCTGGAGCTGATCGTGTTCTGGGGAAGGAGGTAATCAAGACGCTCATCAAACATTAATGCGCCAAAATGGCCTTTGATATGAAATCTGCAATTACCTCTTATGCTCATATTACAGCAAATGACTGACACAACACAAATCACACACACACACACACACACACACACACACACACACACACACACACACACACACACACACACACACACACACACACACACACACACACACACACACACACAGCTCAGAAACTATATTAGTGAGCTCCACTCATTGACTTCCATTGGTTTTCCAATCCTGGCGTGGTGTTTTGGAAGCAGCACAGCTTCATTCTGAGGATGATTAATATGATTAAGATTGACCCTTCGCTAAGCCCCGCCCTCCTTAGTTACTGTTGCTACACCTGACAAGTCTATTACAGTATATATGCCCCGGTGCCAGACATTCCCAAGGAGATAATTAGAATTTTTTGGCGAACAGGTGAAAATCTGAGAGAGCAAGACAAGAGGGACTGCAGTATTAGAAATTAGAGAATCATTTAATCAAAATTGAAGCTAAAGCCTATATGTCCCAGCGCAACGTCGTGGAGCAAACGTAGGTGTTTTTGTTAATCCTGTCATCCCGGCATTTCTCCCCTTTGCACAATCCATACGCACAACGCTCCGGCATGTTTCCCTCTCGCTCGAAAGCTTGCCGGACCTCCCGCGCCTAGTTACGGTTGCTAAGCCATGATTGGCCTGTGGCGGTTTTCGGGGCGTGGCTTAGCGAAGGGTCAATTGATGATTAAAAATTAATACATGTAAATTTCTGAAATGCATAACTTAGTCACCTCTGATAACAGATCACTCTAAACTGTAATGTGAACTCTGTAAAGCTGCTTTGAAACGATGTGTGTTGTGAAAAGCGTTATACAAACAAACGTGAATTGAATTGAATGATTATACCTGAAACTGAAATGAATCACATTATAAACACCAAACGTTCACTTTGATTCAGCACCAAATGCTCTGATCAGAACAGAGAAGAGTGTGTGTTCCTCCATTAAACGCCTCTGTCTTGCTCTTTTCTCGTCCTCGTCCCTCGGCTTCGCTCGAGTCCCTCTCCGCCGCTCCAGATGGTGGGATACGTGACGGAGAGGCGAGTGAACGGCCTTCTGGGAGATGCTGCAGACGTGCTGTCCGCTGTGTGCCATCCCTCCATCACTCCTAATGAACGAGTGCGCTGGGGGTTCTGGGTAATTGAGCTACTCACAACACTGAGGGCCGTGTCAGACAAACACACAAATCAAGAGTGATGGGGTCCTGACACCCTGCAGGCCTTAACACACACGCACACGCACACACACGCACACGCACACACTCTCACACAGACTGACTCACACACACACACACTTTCATATATTTCTTATTATATACATATTTATACTAATTGTATTATTTTGGTTTATTAGTTTAATTTAATTGATTTTAATTGATTTAAAATGTTTTATTTCATTATTTTCTATTAATTTTGGTTGTTTTATTTAAAAATTATGTATTTATATTAATGTATTTAAAAATGATTAATTTATTTTTAATTATTTTATTTGTTTTAAAATAAAATATTTAACTATTTTCTATTAATGGTTTTATTTTGTTTGCTTTATTTTAAAATTGTTTATTTTATTTTAAATTGTACATTTTTATTTTGGCTGTTTATTTAAAACTATGCATTTATTTTAATATAAATATACATTTATTTTGATTTATTTTAAACTATTTCTTGATTTTATTTATTTTTTACTTGATTAGATTTAAAATAAAATACTTCATTATTTTCTACTAATTGTTTTATTTTGGTTGCTTTATTTAAAAATTATGAATTTAATAAAATTTTTTTAACTATTTAATTATTTTCTACTACTTTTAGTATTTTTAAATGTACAGTTATTTATTTAAATGTTTTGTGATTTAATGAATTATTGGGTCATATTATTGTAGCGCACACTGTCTGGCGAGTCGTTCTGGACAGATGTGTGTTTGTTCTGACAGAGGAGAGAAAATCTCTGAACAAACACTGGGATTCAGATTCCCAGAGGAGAGCCGACATTCACAGTCCTCACACACACACACACACACACACACACCTGTCGTGAACCATAAACAAACACAACACCTGAGGTGACCAACAGACAAATAATCAAGGCTGTACAAACAAACTGAATGCATTAAATGTGCAAAAGTGAAGCAAATAGTCCCGTCTAAATTGCTTGTAACATTTCCCATGATTCCTGATAAGATACACACTCGAGAGGGAAAGAGAATTTACATTTATGCATTTGGAAAATGTATCCAAAGCTGCTTATTTGTATCTTCAGAATACATAGTTGCAATATGTATTATTGTGTTCTCAAGTGTAATGTGTGTTTCTGTGCTGTTTACTCTGCTATAACGACTACATTTCCCCTCGGGGATAAATAAAGTTTCATCTCATCCTAACATCTCATCAGTTCATTCCTCGGGAAGCGAACCCATGACCTCAGCGGTGCGAGTGTCTGTACTGTTTCTGGGTCAGGGATGTGAACCGTCGTCACGGCGACCGGCTGATGAGCAGGGACAGATTCTGATTGGCCATTTCACGGTTTGCAGGTTTAAGGAAGCCAGTGTTTAAAATGACGGCTCACTTTCACTCCACCTGAGATCTCTCGCTTTCAGGATGAGAAACGGGGACAGAGAAAGTTCGATTTTATGCCAAACGCATAAATGTGAAGAAGAACATTGTGATTATTCAATCTCACACACACACACACACACAGACACACACACACACACACACACACACACTGTCCGCTCTGAAGAGGGAAGACGAGAGGAAAATAGACTGAAGAGAGGAAACAAACGGAGAGAAATGAGATCCAGCAGAGATCTCCTTGGGTGCCTGGGTAATCACCATGGAAACGGGTCCATTTCCCTGTGCATTATGGGGTGCCGGAAGTGTCCCTGAAGGCGCACTGTAGTTTCAAAACACCACAACATGATGATTACGGCTGTTTCACATTCTTCTACACACTTATGAGTCTGTACTATAATAGAGCAGCGATTCACAAACGTCCTGTCAGCCGAAAACCTCTCAAATATTTAGATTTACTTCATATTTAGGGACTTGAACTGAATTTAAGGACATTTTTCAATAATTTAACACAGTCACATTTAGTGTTTTCCGATGACATTTAATGGTTGAATAAAATACTCAAATCTTTTTTAGTAAGCGTTTTGATTGATGTTAATTTCAAATTATTTATTTTGTTTAAAATATTTCCTATTTTTGAGTAATAGTTTTATTTTTTTTTATTTTTTTTTACTATAAAAGTATTTTTAATCTTATGTCAAATATTTAAACTTTTTAGTAAGTTTTTAATTTTGTATTTATTTTATTTTAATTTCAAATATTCCAGATTTTTAGTAATAATTTTATTTTGTTTTTAACTTAAATAAAACTTTAAAACTTTATAGACATTAAAAATAATAATAGAAATGACAAAAACAACAAAATGACTAAAACTGAAAACAGAAAAACAATTCAAAATATTAACAATTATAATAGTATCTCAATGATGATAATAAAAATCGGGGTTTTTTTATGTGCATTAAAGTTTTTATTCTATTTTGCTGTATTTTTCTCATTTTTATTAGTTTTTTTAAAACATCTATATAGTTTATTTTTTATTTAATTTTTTTATTTTAGTACTTCAGCCATCATTCCCTTGCGTCCTGGAACAAATCTTTCCCTCGCGGGTCAAAATGACCCAAAGCCCTAAAATTATACTTAAAGCTTATTTTATTTCATTTTGATAATATATCTTCTATTTTTTTATGCAATTTTTTCGGAGATTTTTGTTATTTTTTATTTTATTTACCTTTATTACTAGATTTAATCAATAAATAATAAATAGTAATTTAAGCACATTCCTCACATTCTTTCAGCTTCAATTCAAAATAACTCAATTTCATGCATAACGCTTTTAATTCAGCTCAAAATCTCTTACATTGGGTGTCTCTGCCGACCATAGTGGAAATAAAAAAGATATTTAATGCCTTATATCTCTATATGGAGCAAATGAGCTGTTCCGCCGGGTCCTAAAGTCAGTTTCTCTTCAGTATGCATTCAGATACACGTGTAGAAATTATTAAATAATTTTTTTGGTTTGCATTTTTAGTCAGAATTTTGAGCATTTTTAGGTTTTTCGGTGTGTACTGAAACATTCCTCGCATTCCATTCCTAAGGGGGTCAAATTCTCGCGGGGGAAGGATTTGTTACTTTTTTAACAAAACTCAAAACTCCTCGAATCCATTCAAGGAGTGATAAACAATTTTTTGTGTGTATTCGTGGTTCAAGTGCGACAAAAGTCCTGGAGTCTTGGACCCCTCCGATGAACACTCAATTTTTACAAAAAAAATGATTCCGGGTCAAAATGACCCGAGGGAAGGATGAGGGTTTTAAACAGAATCTGAAATCTTGCCTTGGATTATTTTAGATTTTTTTATTTTCACTCCACATTAAAATCTTAAGATGTTGGTCAGTTGGTTTCTTCCTGTCTAAGACGGATCGTGAGCAGAATAATGTCTATGTATGAGTTTTATCTGAGGCATCAAGCTTTAACATATAAATAAATCCATTTCCCTCACGATCTAGACTAGAGAATGAATGACAGAATAATCCTAAAGGACACACATTTAGACACACATGATGAGCCGTGTTTACGCTGCACTGCCTCGAGTCGCTGGTTTCTGATTCAACACTGTGAGGAACAAAGCCTGCGCCCGTCCGACCCGATCCAGCGCTCAGATTAGCATGCTAGCGTGTGTTCGCTGGGTCACGTGTGACAGACTGTTCTGTGTGTGAACACACTGCATTAGACTCGTTTACGATATAAAGACTACTGCATGTTCATGAGGTGATTCAATGCTGGCTAACATTAATGTGGTGAAGCAAATAGATAATAGTTTCAACTAGATGAGCAAACTTTGATGTTGGCTTGACAAAGCATTATCTGAAACTTTTGAAAAGACTGGAGATTTTACGTGAAGTGCTATTAAACATATTTCAACACATTGTTAACATGTTTTAGCAAGTTATTAGCCTATTTTAACACATTGTTAACGTGTTTTACTGAGTTGCTAACATGTTTTAGCATGATTTAGCATGTTGCAGCCATGTTTCTAACATAAGTTGGTAGCATATTTTAACACATTCCTTGCGTATTTTGACACGTTGTTAACATGTTTTAGCAAGTTGCTAGCATATTTGAACACATTAACATGTTTCAGCAAGTTGTTAACGCATTTTAACACACTGTTAACATGTTTTAACAAGTTGTCAGCATATTTTAACACATTTTTAACATGTTTTAGCTTGATTTAGAAAGTTGCAGCCATGGTTTCTAACATAAATTAGGACATTCATGTTTTAACATGTTGACAGCGTGATTTTGCATGTTGTTAGCATGTTTCCAACATGACAACACATTACTAGCATGTTGCTAACATGATTTAACAGGTTGCTAGCCTGTTTCCAACATGATTTAACCCATTTAGTAATTATTGATTACCTGATAAGGAACTATCAAGTGTTAAATTTGATAGTACTTACTGATTAGTTAATCTTGTTAATAGTAGTAGCTAAAGCGTTAATCTAGTAGATTTGTTCTGCATTACTTCCGAATAATGACTGATCATTACTCTAAAGTGTTACCGAAACACATCACATTATACACTGAAAAAAAATGGTATAATACAATCTTAATTAACTGGTTTTATTAAAGTTAAAAATATTATTTAGTATAGTTGAATCAACCTAAATACATTCATTTATACTGAACATCAAAATAAGCGTAAAATCAGGGAACTCTTTAAGCTGGCCATTGCAAGCTACAACTTTTTAGTGAAGAAATGGGTTTTGAATGCAGTTTAATGTGAATGAACAAATATACCCGTTTTAAACCCACTTGCATTACAAACTGATCGCTGTGTGTTGATCAACAGCAGGACATTAGTCGTAAATCAGGAGAACGGCTCTTTAACTACTAGAGAGATGTGAAATCAATGCTTCTTGGATGATACACATTAGTAAAGAGAGTAAAGCCATCACACAGGTCCTATCTCCAACTAAATCCATAAATCCATCACTCTTAATCCGGTGTGTGTGTTTGCGCGTCCGAGAGCCGCTGTCAGTGTGTGTTGTGTTTGTCTAGGGCTGTCGTTCAGAAACGCCTGATTTATCAGGGCGCTAATATGAGACGACTGGAGGTTCAGGACTGAGCGAAGCTATAAAGTTGGGCGGATTTGTTTGATCAGTAAATCTCAGTCTTCAGCTCAACGTCCATCAAGCTCTTGTTCAAGGAGACTCAAACACGCAGCAGAGGATTAAAACTGCATGTTTATGGAGCAGAAGGCCAGGAGCAGAATAAGATGCATTGCATTTGTGAGTGATGCATTTGTTATGTTTATTGCCAGTAATCCGTAATAAAAATATTACAAAGACATAAAACACTGTCAGACAAATGTTCAATAATATATGTGTGTGTGTACGGTGTATAATTATTTTGTATATATAAATACACACACACATGTATATATTTAAGAAATATTTGCATGTATATATATTTATACATCATTTATATTATTATGTAAATATAAATATTTTATATATAAATACCAATTTTTTCTTAACTATATATACATGCATGTGTGTGTATTTATATATACAAAATAATTATACACCGTACACACACACATATATTAGACAAACTTTTATTTTGGATGCGATTAATCATGATTAATTGTTGCCCAGCACTAAATAATATATAAAAGCAGGCGTTTACCTTTGCACTGGTTTGTGTTCTTGTCCAGGATGGCCTTAGTAGAGACGATCTTCCCATATCTGTGAGGATAGAAATGATCAACTTTATCAGATATTAATAAAACATCAATCCAAGAGCATCATGGGTACTTTTACACCCATGCACCCACTGCAGTTTTCACCAGCGTCTCGTTTTCCCTTTTATTTGCACGTTCATCCAGCACTTTTCTGCATTTAGCAGACACTTAAAGCAACTTGCAATAACACTTTTGTAACATTTTATTTCTCACTTTAAATCAGTTAGAAGTAAATTATTAGAAGTCTTCATCTGTTAACTGAGGACCTGAGTACCTCAGTTAACAAATGGAGACTTCTGATTGGTGGACTGTTAGTTCATAAGAAATCTGTTTAAATCATAAGAGATCTGTTTAACTCCCAGAAGAAGGCATGTAGCCGAAACACGGAGTTCCCTTTCAAGGGAACTCGCGTTGCGTCGAGTTTGACGCTATGGGAACGCTTTGCGTGATGACGTCTTGAAGCACATGTAAAATCAGTCCAATGGTGTAGCGGGACGTCAGAGGCGGGTGACGTCACGTACCAGGAAGCTATAAAAGCCGGCCTGAAGCAGGAAACAACAGCTTTCTGAGTCTTCAGTAGCGCTCTGTGTTGAAATCTGTCTGTCTTATTTGGTGTTGTCTGATATATATATATATTATTCAGTATGGCGAGCAAGCAGCAGTTTAGAGTGTGTGTCCATCCCTGCCCGCGTTATTTAACGGGAGGTGACACACACACTCTTTGTGTTGTTTGTTTGGGAGAGGAGCATGCCCAGTCAGCACTCGAGGGTGGTGACTGTGAGCATTGCTGTGCGCTTCCCCTGCGTACGCTCCGATCCCGCTTGGCTCGGTTCAATCCCGACCACGTTCCCCAGGGCTTTGGTCCCGCCGCTGCCGAGGCACGGCGTCGATCTCAGACCTGGGGTTCGCAGATGGATCTATCAGTGGATGTTGAGACGGGCTCTGCCTTATCTCAGCCTCCTTCTGATAGATCCAGTGCCTCTCATCAGGGTGTGGAAGCACGCGCTGCGGTTACTTCCCCCCCGATAGAGGTACCAGTACTGCAACTATCCAGCTCTGAGGAGTTGGATGTTGTAAGTATTGAAGCTGAGTCTGAGGATTCGCCACCTCAGTCTCATGCTTTTGAAGAACTGCTCGATGTGATCACGAGAGCAGTTGACAGATTGTCTATTGAGTGGCCAGAGGATAGGCAGGACGTTCGTTCGAAAAGCAAACTCGACGAACGCTTCCTGCCATCTCGTGCTCAGCCCCAGCGTAGGAGCCTGCCGTTTTTCCCCGATCTCCACACCGAGGTGTCGAGATCGTGGGGGAGACCAGTCTCTTACAGAGTTTACACACCACACACCTCTCTATATTCCACTATTTCACAATATAAAGAGCATGGTTATGGGGAGATGCCGAAGGTGGAAGAGACGCTCGCGGGCTATCTCTCTCCAGCAACGGCATCTTCCCTGAAGGCTCCTACACTTCCCTCAAAGCCAGTAAAGTTGACATCTTCCCTGATTAATAAGTCGTATGCAGCCGCTGGTCAAGCTGCAGCGTGTCTGCATACGATGTCTATTTTACAAGCCTATCAGGCAGAATTATTGGGGGATTTAGAGGAGGGCGGGGGAATCGGTCCCGACACTGTGGCTGAACTGCGCAGAGCCACGGATGTTTCTCTCAGGGCCACCAAGGAGACCGCTAAATCTATCGGGCGGTCTATGGCAGCCCTGGTGGCCACTGAGAGGCATCTGTGGCTCAACTTGAGCGATATAAAAGACAGAGAAAAGAATATTCTTTTAGATGCTCCGGTTTCCACTGCCGGGTTATTTGGGGATGCAGTGAATATTGCGGTTGCAAAATCTCAGGAAGCCGCTAAACAGGCAGCTGCTCTCCAAAAACTTCTCCCCCGCCGTTCTTTCTATGAGGCTGCTGAGCGGGAGCAGCCTCACTCCTCTAAAAAGGGTGCTGAGCATCGTGCCACTCAAAAGCAGAGCGTGTCTTCTCGTGCTCCCCCACAAAAATCTCGGGGACACGGAGGGCGCGCTCAAACCCAGCAGTCTTCGAGGGGTAGAACGGATCTGCGGACCGTTATTACCGCCAAGAAGGCTGCTGGGAAGAAATCCTGACGTCCGAGGGCTCAGGATTAATGAGGGTAGTCCCCCCCCGAAGCAGAGCGGTTAACACCTCTTTTTACGGTGCCCGTCTCTCTTCGGTACCCTCAGGGGACCGTTCTGCCAACCCTGCCGCCATCGGTGTTACAGGGCGCAGCGGTCTCCGGCGAGCACATATCTCAAGGACCACCCGGAAACGTAGTGGCCTCGGGATGCCCGCCCCCTCCGAGGAGGGTGTTAGAGCAGTCTGTTCGGTCGCTCCCTGCCGGTGCGCCGTTACAGGGCGTCGAATTGACTGCTCAACAACAACAAAATCCAGAAACCAGTCTCGAGAGGCTGGTACCTCTAGTAGAATCTTTGACAGCGTGGAAACTACTGTCAAATGTTTCTCGTTGGGTCCTGCAGACCGTAGAAAAAGGGTATCAGATACAATTCAAGAAACGCCCACCTCGGTTTATGGGGGTCCTACCCACAGTGGTGGGCCCCGAGCAGGTTCTGGTTATGGAACAGGAAGTAAACACTCTGTTAGAGAAAGGGGCCATAGAATATGTACCTCCCTCCGACAGGGAAACCGGGTTTTACAGCCGGTACTTCATAGTTCCAAAAAAGGACGGGGGATTGCGTCCCATTTTGGATCTTCGAGTTCTGAACGAGTCAGTCATGCAGCTCAAGTTCAAAATGTTGACATTGAGACAGATCGTGCCACAGATCAGGTCCGAGGACTGGTTTGTCACGATAGATCTCAAGGACGCATATTTCCATATTTCCATCCGTCCATGTCATTGGAAGTTCCTGAGGTTTGCTTTCGGGGGCAAAGCATACCAATATCGTGTTCTTCCATTCGGCCTAGCTTTATCACCCCGCACTTTCACGAAATGCATGGATGCAGCTCTGGCGCCTCTGCGCCTTCAGGGGATTCGCATCTTGAACTACATCGACGATTGGTTGATTTTAGCTCAGTCGCATCAGTTGGCGGTTCAACATCGAGATGTTGTTCTCGCCCACATGAAAGAGCTGGGGTTACGGCTGAACGCCAAGAAGAGTGTGCTTTCTCCACTCCAGAGAACCACTTTCCTAGGCGTGGTTTGGGACTCAGTGTCGATGCAGGCGCGCCTGTCACCGCCACGTATAGAGTCCATCCTTGCAGCTGTGAAAAGTGTAAAGCTAGGCCAGCTACTCACTGTCAAACAGTTCCAGAGACTGTTGGGTCTCATGGCAGCAGCTTCCAACGTGATACCTTTTGGACTGCTGCACATGAGGCCCCTGCAGTGGTGGCTCAGGACCAGGGGGTTTTCCCCGAGGGGCAACCCATTTCGCACAATCAAGGTCACGCGGCGATGCCTACGTGCCTTGGTTATGTGGAAGAAACCTTGGTTCCTGTCCCAGGGCCCAGTGTTGGGAGCTTCTTGTCGTCGCAGACTGCTAACGACGGATGCTTCCCTCACGGGTTGGGGAGCGATCCTGGAGGGTCGCTCAGCTCAAGGTCTGTGGGAAGACCATCATCGTTCCTGGCATATCAATCGCCTAGAGATGTTAGCTGTCTTCCGGGCTCTGAGGAGCTTTGTCACAGACCTCAGGGGACACCATGTGTTAGTGCATACGGACAACACGTCGGTAGTCGCCTATATCAACCACCAAGGGGGTTTGCGCTCGCGCCCATTATCAAATCTGGCACGCCATATCCTCTTGTGGTCCCAGGGGAAGTTGCTGTCACTCAGAGCAGCCTACATCCCCGGGGTTCAGAATATAGGAGCAGACACTCTGTCGAGGCAGGGGCCGAGGCCCGGGGAATGGAGGCTCCACCCCGAGGTGGTGGAGCTGATATGGAGGGAGTACGGCCAAGCACAAGTGGATCTGTTTGCGTCTCGAGAGACGTCTCACTGTCCACTTTGGTTCTCCCTCACGCATCCAGCTCCTCTCGGACTGGATGCTATGGTACAGGCGTGGCCGAGGCTTCGTCTGTACGCCTTTCCCCCAGTTGCTCTGCTCCCGGGAGTTCTGGAGAGGGTTCGCAGGGACCGGGTTTGCCTGCTTCTTATAGCCCCGCGCTGGCCGGGCAGAGTATGGTTTCCCGACCTTGTGTCCCTCCTCGACGGGCCTCCTCTGGAGCTACCTGTCAGGAGAGACCTTCTGTCCCAAGCAGGGGGTTCAATACTTCACCCCCGCCCAGAACTGTGGAACCTGTGGGCTTGGCCTCTGAGGGGGCCCAGCTCATAGAGTCAGGTCTCTCAACTGAGGTTGTTGAGACCATTCTACAGTCCAGAGCTCCCTCCACGAGGAAACTTTATGCCCTGAAGTGGAGAGTATTCACTTCTTGGTGTAGTGACCGTCGGCTGGACCCAGTCCACTGCCCAATTGGTACAGTGCTGGAGTTCCTGCAGGACCGGTTCACTGCAGGTCTGACCCCGTCCACTTTAAAGGTCTATGTGGCGGCCATAGGTGCTTACCACATTCCTTTGGGTGGAATGTCTGTGGGGAAGGACCCTCTGGTATCTCGTTTCCTTCGTGGCACTTGGAGGCTGAGGCCTGCAGTCCGCTCTAGGGTGCCGCCATGGGACTTGTCCATTGCTCTACAAGGCCTGTCCCTGGCCCCCTTTGAGCCCATTGAGGAGGTTTCGGAAAAGTTTCTGACTTTGAAAGCTATTTTCCTTCTTGCCATTTCTTCTCTTAAGAGAATTGGGGATATTCAAGCATTGTCGGTTGCTCCTTCCTGCTTAGAGTTTGCTCCGGGTATGGTGAAAGCTTTTCTCCATCCCAGACCGGGTTATGTCCCCAAGGTCCCCACTAATGTGGCCAGACCTATTATTCTGCAGGCCTTCTGTCCTCCTCCCTTCCTGAATGCGGACCAGGAGGCTAATAATTTGCTTTGCCCAGTTCGGGCGTTAGACGCCTACGTCCACAGAGCTGCCCTGTGGCGCAGAAGTGATCAGTTGTTTGTTTGCTTTGGCTCCCCTAACAAGGGAGGGCCGGTGTCTAAGCAAAGAATGAGCAAGTGGGTGGTCGAGGCTATCTCACTTGCTTATGAGGCGGCTGGGCAGCCTTCTCCTTTGGCTGTCCGGTCGCACTCTACAAGGAGTATGGCGGCCTCTAAGGCCCTTATTTCAGGAGTTTCTCTACAGGATGTCTGTGATGCGGCAGGCTGGTCCTCACCGCACACTTTCGTCAGGTTCTACTCTCTGGATCTAGACTCTGCTCCAGGGTCTCATGTTTTGTCATCCTAGTGCTGCTCTTCATGATTTCACACAGGACAGACATTTGTAGCTATGGAGGCGTTGGTATAGACGTTCCCATAGCGTCAAACTCGACGCAACGCGAGTTCCCTTGAAAGGGAACGCTCCGGTTACGACTGTAACCTCGGTTCCCTGAAGAGGGAACGAGCGTTGCGTCACCTTGCCATATCTCCTTCATGCCTGTCAGCACGACTTCAGACTTTACTAAGCTGTTGTTTCCTGCTTCAGGCCGGCTTTTATAGCTTCCTGGTACGTGACGTCACCCGCCTCTGACGTCCCGCTACACCATTGGACTGATTTTACATGTGCTTCAAGACGTCATCACGCAAAGCGTTCCCATAGCGTCAAACTCGACGCAACGCTCGTTCCCTCTTCAGGGAACCGAGGTTACAGTCGTAACCGGAGCGTTTTTTAGAAGGTTAATCTGACCAAGCCATAATAATAAAGGCTTTTTAACTTTTTCAGTTGAGAGTGCCTTGGAGTTCTTTTTTGATTTTTGGTTTTTAAAATAAACATTAATTGAAATAAAATGGAATTTATTTCAGCTAGTTGTATTGCAACATTTCTCATTTTCATTTAGTTTAAGTTGAAGTCCTAAAATAACTAAAACTAAAACTTAATAAAAACTATTTAGGCATATTTAATTTAACAATAAAGCTTTAACTAAAATTGAAATGAACAGAAAACACAAAAATAAGATCTAATTCTAAGTATTATTTAAAAAAAAAAAAACTTGTGATGTTGCTTAATGCTACAAATACAAATGACATTGTAGAGAATTCTGTGCTTTCAAATTTGTTGCATCAGTTTGTTGAGGATCTGTTCTGTTCCAGGAATAAAATAAAATACATTAAAAATTTGACAAATTCCGAGTTATACAGTAAATTTCGTATTTATGACTGGATTGTGTTTCTGCATCATGGAAATCATAGGGTGTCTATGATGTGTTAAGAGTGCGTTAGTAATATGCACCTATAGTCGGGTCCACAACGCCCATACACTTTGTCCTGTAGATGGTCTACTAGCGCTTTAACCTCGCGCACGAGCAGATCCGTTTCCTCGCTAGAGAAGCGTTCAGGTTTTCCGCTTGCAAAGTCCGCCACGTAAATAGCGAATCCGCCATGGCGCGAGCGCAACTGGCTTTTAAAGGGCACGGGAGATGAGACTCTGATTGGGTTATTGCACGTTATGCCCAAAACACACCCATTACTCATTAAGAGAATAGAGACAAAACACACCCATTACTCATTAAGAGAATAGAGACAACCATTTTAGATCACGCGCCGGGAGCACCGACAATTTTTCTCGTCGTTACACTAGCAAAAGTGGATTCAGATTCGCACTGAGTGCACTTTAGACCATGCGCTTAGATCCTTAAAATAGGGCCCTAAGTGTCCATAATAATCTATAATGTGGACCAGATCTACTGCCGATCAGTTGTGTTTGACAGTGTACAATAGTGTTGATATTTTGAGGAACTGAAATAGACGCGCCATTGACCAAGTGAAACCTGGTCTAAAGTCAATGGCGCAATATTTTTTTTTGTTCTTTAAAGAGCGCGTTAGTAATGTCCTTCGGATGAGACGTTAAACCGAGGTCCTGACTCTCTGTGGTCATTAAAAATCCCAGGATGTCCTTCGAAAAAGAGTAGGGGTGTAACCCCGGCATCCTGGCCAAATTTGCCCCTTGGCCTCTGTCCATCATGGCCTCCTAATCATACCCATATACTGATTGGCTTCATCACTGTCTCCTCTCCACAAGTAAGCTGGTGTGTGGTGGGCGTTCTGGCGCAATATGGCTGCCGTCGCATCATCCAAGTGGATTCTGCACATTGGTGGTGGTTGAGGAGATTCCCCCATCTATGTAAAGCGCTTTGAGGTCTCAGAAAAAGCGCTATATAAATGTAACAAATTAATTAATTAATGTGCACCTATAGTCGGGTCCACAACGCGCGTACACTTTGTCCTGTAGATGGTCTGCTAGCACTTTAACCTTGCGTACCAGCGGATCCGTTTCCTCGCTAGAGAAGCGTTCAGGTTTTCCACTTGCAAAGTCCGCCACGTAAATAGCGAATCCGTCATGACGCGAGTGGGAACGTTAGATTAGTTAAAGAGAACGCGAGATGAGACTCTGATTGGTTTATTGCACGTTACGCCCCCAAAACACACCCATTACTCATTAAGAGAATAGAGACAAAACTCACCCATTACTCATTAAGAGAATAGAGACAAAACTCACCCATTACTCATTAAGAGAATAGAGACAAAACACACCCATTACTCATTAAGAGAATAGAGACAAAACTCACCCATTACTCATTAAGAGAATAGAGACAAAACTCACCCATTACTAATTAAGAGAACAAAGACAAAACACACCCATTACTAATTAAGAGAATAGAGACAAAACACACCCATTACTAATTAAGAGAATAGAGACAAAACTCACCCATTACTCATTAAGAGAATAGAGACAAAACTCACCCATTACTCATTAAGAGAATAGAGACAAAACTCACCCATTACTCATTAAGAGAATAGAGACAAAACTCACCCATTACTCATTAAGAGAATAGAGACAAAACTCACCCATTACTCATTAAGAGAATAGAGACAAAACTCACCCATTACTCATTAAGAGAATAGAGACAAAACTCACCCATTACTAATTAAGAGAACAAAGACAAAACACACCCATTACTAATTAAGAGAATAGAGACAAAACACACCCATTACTAATTAAGAGAATAGAGACAAAACTCACCCATTACTCATTAAGAGAATAGAGACAAAACTCACCCATTACTAATTAAGAGAACAAAGACAAAACACACCCATTACTAATTAAGAGAACAAAGACAAAACACACCCATTACTCATTAAGAGAATAGAGACAAAACTCACCCATTACTCATCAAGAGAACAGAGACAAAACACACCCATTACTAATTAAGAGAACAAAGACAAAACACACCCATTACTAATTAAGAGAATAGAGACAAAACACACCCATTACTAATTAAGAGAATAGAGACAAAACACACCCATTACTAATTAAGAGAATAGAGACAAAACTCACCCATTACTAATTAAGAGAATAGGGATAACCCTTTTAGACCATGCACCGGGAGCACCGACCATTTTTCCTCGTCGTTAGACTAGCAAAAGTGGATTCGGACACAGAGTGCACTTTAGACTAGGGTTGTTCCGATTCTGATACTAGTATCGGAAATGCCGCCGATACCAATAAAAATTCTGGCATCGGTATCGGCGAGTTCTTGTACCCATGTACCGATCCGATACCATTTTCTTAAACAATACCTAGTTATGCATGCTGCTAGCTTTGCTTAACGCGGCAAATCGGAGATCAATTCTTCTTCGCTGCTCTAAACAGTGGTTGCTTGTGGCAACACAGGAAGTTGTGCTGTTGCCACAAGCAACCACTGTTTAGAGCAGCGAAGAAGAAATGAAAACGCGCGCTAGCAGTATGTCCGCTGTTTGGCAGTATTTCAGACTGGACCGTGGACCAACGAGCCAGTAAAACGGCGACATGTCTCATATTCCATACTGCAATTTCGAGGGGTGGCACAAGAAGAAGCAACTTCAACACGAGTAACTTAAAGCATTTGAAGACGTGTCACCCCGCAGAACACGATGGTTACATAAACGCAAGGGCAGAGAAGTATGTGCCGCGCCAGAATCAACAATCTCTGGAAGCTTCATTCAAACGAAGAGAAGAGTTTTCAAAAGACAGCCAACGAGCGATAAATATATCCGACAAAATTATCAAGTTTATTGTTCTGGATGACCAGCCGCTGTCAGTCATCGAAAACGATGGATTTCGCCGCTTAACTGAACATTTGGAGCCGCGGTACAGTTTGCCTGGTCGCAAATACATCTCTGAAACAGCGTTCCCTGGCCTAAGCTATTCGAGACAGTGCGTGAACACATTTCATGTAAACTAAAAGATGTGAAAACAATCAGCTTTACTACCGACATCTTTAGTTGAGGTTTATTTATACTCTATTACTCAAGTCTCTTATTTCACTACATTGTGGCTACACTTAGTTTAAAGGACTACTTGAGTATAAGTTACTGTTGCACTTTTTTTTTTTACTTTTGTATTTCAAAAATGAAATGCCGTTTATTTAACAAAATTGTTTCTGGACTTTAAGTTATAAAGAGGTTATTTTTCTTATATTATTCATATTTAATTTTTTAGATTCCTAGATTTATTTGTTGCACTGTTTTTTTATAGAGTTATATTGTAAAACTAAAATACCTTTTTCAGTTTACAGTATTAGATGTGTGGCTGCATTTGAAGTTCTTTTTCACTTAAGAAAAATAAATAATATATTGCTGTGAAATGTATGTCAGATAATACAAATACTCTAGTTCACTGTATGTATTTGTTCATGTTTTATTAAGGGATTAGTCTGAAGCACACCATAAAATAATTCTATCAATTCATACAGGGCTAGTATGAATTGCAGCTGTATAGACACACCCAGGTATCTGATCAGTACTCGGTATCGGCCGATACCCTGAGTCCAGGTATTGGAATCGGTATCAGGAAGGGAAAAAGGGTATCGGAACATCTCTACTTTAGACCATGCGCTTAGATCCTTAAAATAGGGCCCTAAGTGTCCATAATAATCTATAATGTGGACCAGATCTACTGCCGATCAGTCAAAGAGACTGTTGTGTTCGACAGTGTCCAGTCCGCACTCAAAAGCTCATTAAAAACAGCCCCCTGGCGTCTTTTCATCTGCAATATGACAGAACGTTTCGTTAGGCAGAATATTACTGCTGCCAAAGCAAGAAATTTCAATCTGTTTGAGATACCTCTTCTGCTGTGAAGGGGAGATTGGCAGCAAGATAAACAAGCCGTGGTTCGAGGTGGCAGGTGTAGTGATGAGCAGTTCTGTCTCTTAATGAGCTCGGTTTCTGACGGATCAGATTTCACACAGACAGCAGATTTCGCCAGCTCCTTTGTGTTGAGACATGCTGTTTATCATGGGGAATTGGAGATCCACAGACTCCTGGCACAGCAAACACAGACAGATCCATCACACAATACACTATTCATGTGCAGCACAACAAACAAAACTGACTTCTTCAACGTGAGACTTTAGAGGACATGCATGATGACTGTCATATTTCACTGATGCAAAACCAGTTCAAAACAAATGCTGAACTGTGTTCATGGCTTTAATTATACAGTTGTTACGTCTTCCCCTTAGTCTAGGGGTAAATAATAGGGAACGACGAACAAAAAAACAAAAAAGAAACAGTGGAGAGACTTTGAGGATCTCCAGCTCTCCAGTCCCAGATTTACAAACAACCAAACAAGTTTCAATTTGAAATGGTGTGTCTGCCTTTTATTTTCAACTTTAGCAGGAGTTAGAAAAGAAAATAGTAATATAAGAAACACAATACAAATGAATCCAAAACAAAAGTATTACCTCGGGAGGAGGGCCCAACTCAAAAGAAAACAAAGATACCTCTACCTGAAAGGGGGATAACATTAACTTACGATACAAAACAGAAAACAAAACAACATATAGCTTCCCTCACTCCATAACTAACTATTAAACAGGAGAAAAGTTATGGGTATCCTCCACCCTTTAATATAGAGGGAGCATTGATGTCGCGTTTTCGCTCATAACTCCATGAAGCATGCATAAATGGCACAACATTATTTACAGAAGATTGTTAAAGGAGAAGTTCACTTTCAAAAAAACTTTTGCTGATAATTTACTCACCCCCATGTCATCCAAGATGTCCATGTCTTTCTTTCTTCAGTCGCAAAGAAATTAAGGTTTTTGATGAAAACATTCCAGGATTTCCCCCCATGTAATGGACTCCAATGGGACCCAAACGGTTCAAGGTCCAAATGACAGTTTCAGTGCAGCTTCAAAGGGCTTTAAACGATACCAGACGATGAATAAGGGTCTTATCTAGCGAAACGATTGGTCATTTCCAAAATAAATAAAAAAGTTTAAGTTTGATAAGCACAAACGCTCGCCTTGCTCTGTTCTGTGATGCGCGTTCGTGACGTCACGTAATACGCAATTACGTTGAAAAGGTCACGCTTGACGTGTTTACAAATGTGCGGAAGGAGGACCATATACACATTTTCAAATGTATTTGTGTCAGTTTATCGTTTAAAATGCCCATTTCGTGTGCGTATCCTGGGTGTTTTAATATTAAAAAGCCAAAAAGAACATTTTCTTCAGGACAGAAATTTTTCAAGCGTGACCTTTTCAATGTAATTGCGTATTACGTGACGTCACGAACGTGCATCACAGAACAGAGCAAGGCGAACATTTGTGCTTTTAAAACTTAAACTTTTTTATTTATTTTGGAAATGACCGATCGTTTCGCTAGATAAGACCCTTATTCATCGTCTGGTATCGTTTAAAGCCCTTTGAAGCTGCACTTAAAACTGTCATTTGGACCTTCTACCGTTTGGGTCCCAATAGAATCCATTACATGGGGGGAAATCCTGGAATGTTTTCATCAAAAACCTTAATTTCTTTGCGACTAAAGAAAGAAAGACATGGACATCTTGGATGACATGGGGGTGAGTAAATTATCAGCAAAAGTTTTTTTGAAAGTGAACTTCTCCTTTAAGATTAAAAAGAGCCCAAACTCAGCATAATGCATCACTCAGATCTAAAGATGTTCCTCATGGACTTCTAGCACATGAACCCGCACAGGCGCACATAACAATGAAGAATATAGATGGAGCATTGATGTAAATTTTCGCTCATAACTCCATGAAACGTGCATAAATTGTAGAACATTGAACATTAACGTTTTTGGAGCTGTTTAAGGACACACTGTCTATTTAAATATATAATTACTAAAAAATGTTGTCTTTTTTTCCAATAAAAAACCTTAAAACAAGTCATTTACTTGAGAAACAAAACTGCATAAGATGCTAAAACTGCATTTCAGAGAGTATATTGACGTTTCACAATAAAGTCTCATATGTTGATAGTTAATGCATTAACAAAAAATATTGTTAATTATATATTAACATATTATATTTGCTAATATTAATATTGTTTGTTCATGTTAGTGTGCAGTGTATTAATGTTAACAGAAACAACTCGTGATTGAAAAAATGCATTGGCTAATGTTGAAATTTAAACATTACACATTAACTAAAATTAATAAACTCTGTAGATGTATTGTTCATAGTTCATTTTAACAAATTTAGGTAACTAATACCAACAAATGGAACATTACCAGTTTCATACCTGATTTTTCTTTAAGCATGTTTAAAACGAGGAAACAAAATTTCCATTTAAATGGTTTAATTAAATTTAAAAAATTAAAAAACATGTTAAATAAATTGAATTCATAAGACTTTAACAGTTGCCTTACAGTAATAGTATTAGTAATAACAATTATATTTTTATCCGAAATTCTGCTGTTTTAATTGTTCTACAATTATGATTTATAATCAAAAACGAAATCCTCACTAATGCAACCACTAATAGAATCCGACTAAAAACAGTGACGCAGCATTTTGTTGTTTCCTACACCACTACTGGAGAAGAAACGCTGCTTTATGCAGTTATTTGATGCAGTTGCTACTTTTAGTGACTCCTCAAAACTTCTGCTGTAACGGCTGCATGAGATCGCTGAAGTTAAGAAAACCTCCAGTGTGTGTTTGTTTCATCCCAGGCCAGACATCTAGGACAGCGCTAGTCCTGCAGAACGAGCCTCAGTGATGAGAAATCAATGTGAATGAACAGACAGACAGTTTAAGCCGCAGAGAGCGTGTCTCTTCTCCTCCAGTCCAGGAACCAGGGATCAGTGTGAGGATCGTTTCTAATCTGGCTCTGATGAGCATCAGAAACAGAGGGATGACATTTCACCTGCTCACTTTCTGTTTCATCAGTGCAGCAGTGATGAGTTTCAGACTTGTGTAGGTTTGACTGAAATTTGCACATGCATTATTATGCTCGCAACAAACTCAAGTTAAGGAAATCCTTAGTTATGAATAAACGTCGCTTCAGTCTGCCGTCGATTCATCACCCAGCAGGGGAAAAGTCACCTACAAAAGTAACAGCAACATCTGTTTGTTTTTTTTTACCCTAATTGTTTTTTTATTGTTTTTTTTCTATTTAACTTTTTTAAAATTCTGTTAAAGGAGAACTTGGTAACTTTTTTAACGTAATAAAACTGTCTAGAAATCATTTGGATGGTTAAACAACCTGTTCTGGTGATATTGGTGACTTTCCCCGCTCCCCCCAGCGTTCCCAGGCGTAAAACCAACCTTGCAACTTGGGCACTACCAGAGCCCGTCTACGGAGAGCCTGCCCACTCCCTATTAAGTCCTATTGTACCGAATGTTGGTTGTAGTTCCACCAGAGTTCCACTGGGGGCGATCGCCATGAGTGCAGACTGAATGGGAGTCTATGGGGCTAGACGGCTAAATTTGTCTCTTTCACCCGATTGCCGTTGAGAAATCTCAGATCTGATTGTAGATTTTGCAAGTTCAACATGGGTTTTAGGTCGAAAGTTGAATAAACGAGTACTTATGTCCTTTCCATTTCTTACAGGTTGAGTTGTTGTTGCCCATAACACGCTAGCATTCTGCTAATGAACGCTGATTGGTCAGTGAAGGACTGATTACGACAAGAGATACCGCTTGATGGCATCGTGGCATCCGCAGCGGGACCAGAAACAAACAAAACAAAAACTCTTCTAGCACGTGTATTTACCTGTGTCAGCTGTGTTGTGCGTTTACCTGTGTCAGCTGTGATGTGTGTTTACCTGTGTCAGCTGTGTTGTGTGTTTCCCTGTGTCAGCTGTGTTGTGCGTTTACCTGTGTCAGCTGTGATGTGTGTTTACCTGTGTCAGCTGTGTTGTCGATGCTTCGAGTGAAAAGAAAGTGCAGAGCGCTAAAGCACCAGAGTGACTGAAGGATTGCCGTGAAGCAGTATCTCTGGTCGTACATGTGTATGACGTCATTGACACTTTAAAAGACTTTTTAAAGCAAATAAGTGACTCAAAAAAATCTAACACCCAGCAATGTGTAATTTATTTGCATCTCCTTTCGAATACAACATTCAAATTACTAGAAAAAAAATTATATCCTGAGAAAAGTGGATTTTTATTGGTATAGCGCCATAGACTTCCATTCATTCTGCACTCGTCCTGTGAGCGCCCTCATATGGAATCAGAGAGGAACTGCAACCAGTTCAAAAGCCGGAAGTGTACTGAGAGTGAAACTTCTCGCCATATTAGACATTCTCTGGCACTACCGTCCCGGCAAGATAGAAATTGGAAGTCTCGTGAGAAGCGAGAACTAGAACGGGAACGAGCGCGAAACACAATTTGCTTTACGGCAATTCGACATAAACACACACTCATGTATGATGTATTACCAGATTACCCACCTCGGTAGACATAGCTCCACATGATACAGTTGGCTTGCTCCGATCAAAACAAACGCACATGAGCAGCGGTAGAGAGGAGGAGGAGGCCGCCGCAAGTGAGTTTTTTACGACCGTGTTGTGAAATATACACCCTCCCACAGCTGTAGGGGGAGCTCATGGGGAAAACATGTGACAACAAAAGG
>CM040824.1:40572052-40592052 GCA_022828995.1 Vimba vimba
TCAAAAGATTTGAAACTAAATTAAAAGATGAGTATACAGAACAATGGCAAAATGAAAATAAAATACAACACAAACTCCTCTGTTATCAATCCCTGAACAGAGATATCCAATTGGCCGAATATCTCAAAACAAAAAATCCAAAAGAAATACGAATTTTAACAAAATACAGAGTCAGTGACCACGAGCTGGAAATTGAAAGAGGTAGACATTTAAAAGTGTGGAGACCAAGAGAGGAACGAGTCTGTACTCACTGCCACCAGGATATCGAAACAGAATTACATTTCTTATGTACATGTCCCAAATATGAAGACTTAAGAAACAAATATTTCCAAAAATTTGAAAAATATATACCAGGCTTCACTACCTACACTGAGGACAAAAAGCTTCCTTTTTTATTAGGGGAAGATAAAAGCACGGCATGGCTAGCAGCTAAATATGTCTTCTCCTGCCACAATACAAGGCTAAATAAATAGAAAATTGTATAAGAGGTATTTATACAAGTTATGTATTATATATATACAGATGGTGCCCAACCAGAATGCCTATTACCGCCGCGCCAGCCGCCGCGGCGAAATCACCGCGGCGAAAATAAGCCAGCCGCATTTCAAAGTCGTTCCCGAAATGACCGCCAGGTGGCGCAAAGGGACATTGTGCAAATCAGCAGCAATTGCCGTATTTTAAAATGTAAGTGGGTTAAATATAAAACCCTAAGCCTAATAGGCATATTTTTCATATATATAAATAGGCCTATAAGGCTACAACAGAATAGAACTAAAGATAGAATCAATTTTAGAACTGAAAAAATAGAATCAAAAGTTAAAAATAGAGACGATATTAGGAGCAATGACGCTGAATATTTTTACTATTCTATTGAGGAATTAGATAAATGAAGAGCTCTCGTGAGCGATACAATTGCATAGTAATTTATAGTGATTTCAAAAGCAGTCCTTAAAAAAAAAAATACATGGAGTAGTGTGGCATAAATTTTGAGAGATTACGCGGAACGCGTTTTAGTTAAGATCCTGGTTTCAATGCCCTTAATCTATATTGGCTTGGCTACTGCTTTAAAAAAATGACACAACGCGTTTTGAGATTGTTTTGAATTAAACATTGAAGTTTAAAATGTAGTGTTTTGGCACACCAGGCCGAGTGGCGTTACGCATTGTTCAAAAATCAGGTTTTATTCTGGCATGTTGAATTGGCGTTAGAATTTTTTTTTTTGATTTATTAGATTTAGATTTTAGATTTCGTTAGATTTATTTTTTCTCATAACAGCTAAAATAACTTAATATATGCCTTGTCTTAATATGACCTACTTAATATAGGCAATAGGCATATAATAGCCTATATAATAAATTAGCAAAACTTGGCCACTAAATATTTAATTTTCAATTATTTGAATTATCACAATTAAAGTTTTAATTTTATTAAATTGAACAAGCGCAACAATCAGCATTTAATCAAATATTCTAAAAGATGTATTATTAATAATAATGTTATTTCAACATAATATTTCGTTATATCATAATATCGTTTTGTCGACATAATATGTGTGCGTGCAACAAGCAAGATGTGTATTTGTAAATCCGGTGATGCGTGCATTGATTTTTATCAATAAACTAGTGTTTTCTTGACGATCGCCATATTTGTAGTGAACGCACCTAGAGATAAATGCACATAAAGACATAATCTGATTATCAGAGAGTAGCCTTTTCTTTTCGTTTTGAATTATTTCATTTGAAGGCATTTCAAGCTTTGTGTATTTGATGTATTTATCATGTCTGTGTGAGGCATACGCTGAGTTTTGTTAAGTTAGGATGAGATGCGCTCCAGCTGACGCAAGTGACCGCGCGGGCGCCTCCATGATTAGTGTCTGTTATATTTGCTTCTCTTACTTATTAAATACAGGCAATTGGTTGATGAAAAATTGGTTAAAATTAAGATACAATTTATAGAAAACGAAATTCACTTTAAAGAAATGTTTTCTACTTAACAAAACTTAATGAAGTGGTCAAAATCATGTCTGACCCACTCCATATCCATCTCTCGATATAGCCTAATGCATCCTATCTTACTCGTGCTGTTCACTTTTCATATTCAACATAGATGGAAAAAAAATAATTAAATGAAACCTTGTAACGAATTCACACTGTAGGGTAGACTGTGTACAGTTGAGACACCTTAAATAAGTTGCGTTCGCAGCAAGCACAAGTTGTGATTTTTGCTGTGCACTTGCATATTAGTGTCAGCTGGGAAGGAAATATATACCAGACCTCTTGGAACTTTAATTGAATACATAGCGTTGGTAAAGCATACTGAAATTACATCCCTACAAATTTATTAGGCCCTACTGAAAATAAATGTATCGAATTTAAGCAAAGTAGCCTAAATGTTAAGACTGTAAGCCCTTTGCTTTTTACTTAGCCTATAAAGGACTCTTACAGCCGACTTTGTGTTAATATAATTTGTAGAGGATTTTTTTTAACTCAAACACTAACACTGAAATAAATGAAACTAAATTATTATAATTTTTTTGGCACAGACCACGACGAGTGGCGCTATGCATTGTTCCAAAGCCAGGTTTTATTCTGGCATGTTGAATTAGTGTTCGACAAACGCGGCGGCGCGTTCATTTGAATGAAGAGCGCTTCTCGCTCGTGTGAGCGAACACACACTGGAACATTAGGCCATGTCGCAACGAGTGAATCGTGGCCGAGTGGTTGAACTTACGTTACGATCATTTAGATGACACGGGATCGAATCCCGAACTAACTTAGACTATTGATATTTTTATATTAGCCTATTAATGCATTTTATAGTCTATTGTTGATGCAGAGAGATTTGTCTAGTTCTAAAACATAGTTTTTTGCTTATAGCCTATTTACAAAATAAAATCACCATGCATTTCCATTTTACACTAAGGAACAAATATTATACAATGACTTTACTTCTGTAGCCTATAATAATTCCAATCGTAATTTCAAAAGCAGTTCTGTATATATATATATATATATATATATATATATATATATATATATATATATATATATGACGTTTAAACGACAAACAATAAAATCAGAACCAGTATTTGCGTTCATGGTTCCAGTGGCAGTAATGCATCCACGGCTTTTCAAAATGTCACAAAGCGTTTTGAGATTGTTTTGAATGAAATATTGAAGTTTATAATGAAGTGTTTTGGCACACCACAACGAGTGGCAAACTCTTTGTTTTGTTTTGCAAACTCAGCTAGCCTGTGGGGGGTTTGGAGAAGGCAATAGTTGCTTTATCGTGGGGGTGCAGGACAGAGGTGTTAATGTTCCGTCTTTCATATGGAGAGTGTCGGAGCCAGCCTGATGAGCAGGCAAAGGCAAAGTTATTTTAAGGTTTAATCTCAAAATCTCCAAAAGTCCATAGCCTATGTACAGTAGGCCCTATATCTTATTAAATTATATATTGTAGTTTTATTGATTGTATTTAAAGGTTTTCCACACACAATTTCAATTTAGCAGATACAGAGCTCTTTAATTCGCGACCCACCTCGCTTTATTGTAGGTGAATTCAGCAAGGCGTGTTGTATCTTTGAAGGAACAAAAGCTATTTGTTACAGTTTTTTCTTTCGTGATTTGTGTGGATGACACACAGCGACATATACAGTATTATCAGCTGTATGGTGTTTTTTACGCTGAAATGCTTAATTTCGAGAAAGACCCGCCGCGCGCAGTGAGGGAGACCAAACTTACTAAAAAATATCCAGCGCGAGAGGCAAAGAAAAACGCCTGTTCTTAATTTATGTTGCTTTTAACTTTTTTTTCGTTTTGTACCGTTTTCATTTTTTAATTTAGCTGCAATTTCTTTGACAATAAATTTAAAATGTTTCTTATTTTGCATCGCAAAGGGAATAAACTCTATCGAATCGATGCAACCCTGTTTAAATAAATAAACTGTCCCGACACTTTATTCATACCTTGAAATGTGCGATGGGTTTTCAAACTTAATTAATTTTCTTTTTCTTTTTCTTTTACATTTTCATTGTTTATTTTTTAATTGAAAGCAATACTGTATTGAAAGTATTTTTCTGATTTGTTCGATCTGTTTTGGAAAATGTCTACCGTTGCTATGGCCGGGTATAACTGTCAGTCATCTCAATCTCGTGAATGATTCACACACACAAAAAAACATAATTTAGCAGATTAAAGACGAGCTTCATCATCTTCATTTTCTGGTGCAATCGGCTAACAGTCTTCCTTCATCAGATATGTCATAGCGTGCAGCGGCTCAACTGGAATGTAGCAAATTTATGTTAATGTACAATTGATAATTAAACAAGATGATTGACTTTAATAAACAGTTGCATATTTAAGCATCAAGAACGGAAAAACATAAACACTGTCGGCTATACTGAGATTCGATCTCAGATCGTTTGAAGCTCAGAGAGTCTATTGTTAATGCATTGACCACAGATATCGTCTGAATAGCCTCGGTCTACTATTTTCTCTGTTTTAAAAGTAAAAAAAAAAAATTATGTCAAAAAATAAAAAAAGTGTTTTTACAAGACCTTGTGCTGTTTATTTATTTATTATTATTATTATTATTATGCAGATGTTCAGCCATTCTGTTGGAAAACGATTGTCCCTAATGTAAAATGGAAATGAATGGTAATTTTATTTTAAAAATATAAAATATTTAATAGCCTATAGGCTATAGGAGAAAAAAAACAATATGGTGTAGCAATATTTTAGAACTATCAAATCAAATTAATAATAAAAAAGTAGCCCATGTTTGTTCGGGATTTGAAACGTAAGTTATAGCCTACCACTCGGCCACGAATTTGTTTTGTTTTATTTTGTTTGAAATGTATTTTTACATATTTTGCTTTCGTTAATGTTAACCAATTCTGAGCATAATAGGCCTATATTTTTTCCCTAAAAGTTTGTTTTATTCTCTGCTTTGTTTGTTTATATTTTAACATATTCAATCAGTCTCATTTTTGTTCAAATAATGTTTTTTTTTTTTTTTTTTTTTTTTTTTTTTTTTAAATAAACAGATAGGAAGCTTACCTTTTAAAATGCCGCAGTTGCTGCTGTTTTGCCCTGTCACTTGCCCGGTATAGCCTATAGTAATTTCGCGAACGACTTTGAAATTCGACTGGTTTATTTTTGCTGCGGCAGTAGTAATAGGCATTGTGGTTGATTATTTATTAAAGAATTCAACTGATAATCATAACAACATGTAAGCCTAATTCTGAATATAAGAAATAATGCTTAAACCGACTAACATCGGTTAGTAACTGCAAGTCCTGAAAATGTTTTAATTTTACGGTAAATTATTTTAATTTATTTCACTGTTATGTTTCAGTTAATAAATCTACAAAACACATTAAAATAACACGAAGTAAATGACAAGTAACCTATTGACATAGCCTTTCTAAATTATAGAAAAACTGGGCACACAATGTTAACGTGTGTCTACTTTGTTTAAATTAAATGAATTTGAATTCGTTTAACCACAATATTTATCTTAAATTTATCTGTGACCTCAGCTCAGATTACTGCCGCGGCAGATTACGGCATTAAAGAGAATAAACTGACACTTTTCAAAGTCTGTGATTACAGCGCCACTCAGCGGTAAAAGGCAGCAAATACACATCCCAATTTTGCCGCCGCGGGAACGGCGGCGGTAAAAGTCGCATTCTGGTTGGGCACCATCTGTATATATATATATATCTTTTTTTTTTTTTTATTATTTTGTTTGTCTGTATTCTCTTTTTTTTTTTATATGTGTACATGTGTGTATGTGTGTGCGTATGTATATATATATATGTGTATATGTATATATGTATATATATATATATATGTGTATACATGTATATGTATATGTGTATGTGTGTGTATATATATATATGTATATATATATATATATATTATTGTTTCAATGTACCCTTTGAGGGTCATGCACAGAATGTGTTTAGTATCTGCATCTATATCATAATTATCCTGTTTACTTGTATTACTATATCAGATGTATTAACTCTTTGTTGTTGTTTATATATGTTTGTTCTTATGCTTTGGCAACACAGATGCATTTTTTTTGTCATGCCAATAAAGCAACATGAAATTGAAATTGAAATTGAAATTGAAATTGAAATTGAAAATTGAAATTGAAATTGAATTGAGAGAGAGAGAGAGAGAGAGAGAGAGAGAGACAGAGGAGGCGGTTGTCATGGTTACCTGATGTGGGACTGTCACTGTTACTGTAGTGTCCACTGAGAGAGAGAGAGAGAGAGAGAGAGAGAGAGAGAGAGAGAGAGAGAGAGAGAGAGAGAGAGAGAGAGAGAGAGAGAGAGGAGGCGGTTGTCACGGTTACCTGATGTGGGACTGCGCTGGACCATCTGGCAACTCAACGTAATTACATCAAATTATACACTGTCAGCAAAGAGTGAGTCTGAGCAGACATCTCTCACACACACACACACACACACACACACACACACGGATCACTGATATTCAGACACTTCAGACCATCATCCACCCGTTCTTCAGTGATGTATTCTTGCACATCTGTGATTGTGAGGTGCTGAAGGACAGGTAGATGTACAGTAGACGTGAGTGAAACTGTCATGTGTTGAAGTCTCTCTCTGCCTCATTTTCAGCCTCACGTTCGTTTAAGAGTGTAAAAAGTAATTAACACCAAACTTTCTCCTCAAATCTAATTAAAAAGCAAAAGCCCTGCAGATATTAGAGCTGTTATTAATGAGCCTCAGACGCGGCAGATAAAATGACACGAGCCTCAAACGTCGTCCATCACAAATAAATATATATTTTAAAGACACTGTATTTTTTAATGGTCTATTATCAAGGTTTTACTCCCTAAAGTGATAGGATGGGTTTTTTTTAGGCAGTTGATTTCTAGCCTGCATATTAATGATCTCATTTGCATAAATCTTGTCACTTCATTTTGACTTCTAATTAAAGCCTTGAGCAATTGGTCATGTGACCCGTTAAATGGAAGTGATGATCTGTCCTGAGCTTGTTATGATGTCAAATAAACACACACACACACACTTACAACAGTCTCTCTCTCTCTCTCTCTCTCTCTCTCCTCTCTCTCTCTCTCTCTCTCTCTCTCTCTCCTCTCTCTCTCTCTCTCTCTCTCTTCCTCTCTCTCTCTCTCTCTCTCTCTCTCTCACACACACACACACACACACTCACAGCACTCCCTGAACGTGACCCCAACATGACCTTTGACCCCAGACGCTCACTGCAACAGATAATTATTTTAACGGCGGTGACCTTTGACCTGTGGAGGTCATGTCTTTAGTGGTGTTTATTTCAGCTGTGTGTTTAAAGCTGTGAATCTTCCATCATGTGCAGGTTTGATCTGAACAGCTGTGAGGCTGTTAACACGTTTCACTTCAGTAATATCAGTGTTTAATGTGCAGCACTGAACTCAACAGATTAAACTAGAAAACAAAGATAGGAATGTCAATTAAATACATGCATGGACCACAAAAATAAAAATTTGATGGTTTAACATTTGAAAATTAAGAAATTAAGGTATAAATATTTAATATTGTATAAATATTATTCATTTTACAATTAATAAAAAGTAAACTATTGTTTTTTTATTAAATAATAATTAATTAATTATTTGTAAAACATTATTAATACGTCTTTAGTACAGTGGAATATTAAGTAATATATTAGTTTTATTTAATATTGTTAATAATAATAATAATAATAATAATAATACATTTTAATATAATAATAATAATATACTTAATAATAAACAATATTTTGGCCACATTGTATTCTTGGATTTTTAATTTTATTACATTTTAATAGCAATTTTTATCAGGGGGAAATAAGGCGTTGTTTTCATTCATCATTATATAGCAACACTTACACACACACACACACACACACACACACACAAACACAAACACACCTACATCTTAGTCACATCCATGTCAGATTAGGTTTCAAAGCTCTAAAGTAGTTGCCAACAAATGGAAGGAAAAATAAAAGTATGGCAAGCTTTATAAATGCCAGTGTTTGATTCTGCTCATATTTACTGTAACTCTCTCACTGTTGCGTTCGGTGACCGGGAGTGTAAGACGACTGACGAGTCAATCTCTCTCCATTAATAAGATGCTTTAGATAAAAGGCTCTGGTAAATAAACACAGAAAATGTTACGTGACGGATCTGAACACCAGATGATCCTTTAAGAGCAAACAGGATAGAAACACACAGACTATCGTGTAAAACGCTGCATTAAACACTCATAAAGAGATGATGGTGTGTGTGCTGACAGATGTGTCTATTTTAGGGCATAAATCTGATATCTGTGAATCACGGAGGATGCTAAATAAAGACCGAGAGGAAACGTGTGTGTGTGTGTGTGTGTGTGTGTGTGTGTGTGTGTTCAGTGCTTAGAGGTCACCTCGCACAATCTGTCAAGAAATTAACTTAAAGGATTCATAAAATCACAGTGTACAGCAAGATTTAGTCAAGACTCTTAAACATCTGATGACATTTGTGATTCATTAATGGGTAAAAGAGATGCAGTGAAGATTAGAGAACAGAGACCCTCATAATCAAAAGTCATTCGCATTTAAAAAAAGGAAAATATCCAGTAATTTTCAAATATGCACAAGATTGTACAGTTTGTTCTGTTGCGATTCATCGACAAGAAACCAAAACAAATTAAATGCACATCAGTCTGAAGGCATTTTTGTAGTCTAATTTAATCAGATATGCATTTCATTAGTAAGCAAACGACTGTGTGTCGAGAGTGATGACAATTTCTCTCTAATATATATGCATGACTCATCCAATCCTGTTTGCTTAAACCCCACCCCTTTCTTACCATCCACTGCAAGCTCCACCTCCATCTTTAAGTGCCACGCCCACATCTCAACATCCAATCAACGGATAGAACACAAGTTGTCAACCAACCAGAGAATGTCTAATAAGGGGAGAACTTCCACTCTCAGTAAACTTCCGGCTTCTGAACTGGTTGCAGTTCCACTCTGGCTCCACATGAGGGCGCTCACAGGACGAGTGCAGAATGAATGGAGGTCTATGGCGCTATACCCCTCAAAATCCACTTTTCTCAGGATATAATTTTTTGTCTAGTAATTTGAATGTTGTATTCGAAAGGAGATGCAAAGAAATTACACATTGCTGAGTGTTAGATTTTTTAGAGTCACTTATTTGCTTTAAAAAGTATTTTAAAATGTCAATGACGTCATACACATCGTACGACCAGAGATACTGCTTTACGGCAATCCTCCAGTCACTTTGGTGCTTTAGCGCTCTGCACTTTCTTTTCTCTAGAGGCATCGACAACACAGCTGACACAGGTAAACACACAACACAGCTGACACAGGTAAACACACAACACAGCTGACACAGGTAAACACACAACACAGCTGACACAGGCAAACACACATCACAGCTGACACAGGTAAACACACAACACAGCTGACACAGGGAAACACACAACACAGCTGACACAGGCAAACACACAACACAGCTGACACAGGCAAACACACAACACAGCTGACACAGGTAAACACACAACACAGCTGACACAGGCAAACACACATCACAGCTGACACAGGTAAACACACAACACAGCTGACACAGGCAAACACACATCACAGCTGACACAGGTAAACACACAACACAGCTGACACAGGCAAACACACAACACAGCTGACACAGGCAAACACACATCACAGCTGACACAGGTAAACACACAACACAGCTGACACAGGGAAACACACAACACAGCTGACACAGGCAAACACACAACACAGCTGACACAGGTAAACACACAACACAGCTGACACAGGTAAACACACAACACAGCTGACACAGGCAAACACACATCACAGCTGACACAGGTAAACACACAACACAGCTGACACAGGCAAACACACAACACAGCTGACAGGTAAACACACAACACAGCTGACACAGGTAAACACACAACACAGCTGACACAGGTAAACACACAACACAGCTGACACAGGGAAACACACAACACAGCTGACACAGGCAAACACACAACACAGCTGACACAGGCAAACACACAACACAGCTGACACAGGTAAACACACAACACAGCTGACACAGGGAAACACACAACACAGCTGACACAGGCAAACACACAACACAGCTGACACAGGCAAACACACAACACAGCTGACACAGGTAAACACACAACACAGCTGACACAGGGAAACACACGTGCTAGAAGAGTTTTTGTTTTGTTGTTTTAAAAGACCACGTGAAAATACACACACACACACACACACACACACACGATGCCATCAAGCGGTATCTCTTGTCGTAATCAGTCCTTCACTGACCAATCAGCGTTCATTAGCAGAATGCTAGTGTGTTATGGGCAACCACAACTCAACCTGTAAGAAATGGAAAGGACATAAGTACTCGTTCATTCAACTTTCGACCTATAACCCATGTTGAACTTGCAAAACCTAGAATCAAACCTGAGATTTCTCAACGGCAATCGGGTGAAAGAGACACATTTAGCCGTCTAGCCCCATAGACTCCCATTCAGTCTGCACTCATGGCGATCGCCCCCAGTGGCACTCTGGTGGAACTACAACCACAATTCGGTACAATAGGACTTAATAGGGAGTGGCCAGGCTCTCCGTAGACGGGCTCTGAACAAACATTGTTTTTTTGTAGCTGATTCCACTTCATCTCAACTTTAAACAAATAAGATATGAGAAGCACAAAATAAAACTCATTCTGTATGATTTATAACACACACACACACACACACACACACACACACACTCATCTATGGTGCATTTCAGGTCCGATCCAGTGTGTGCTGAACTCACAGTGATCATCCATGGCCAACACCATCTGAGAAACTTTACAAACATGAGACACACATGACATAAAAGAGACACTGAGAGAAAGATGAGCATTTTAAAAGCTTTAAAGAGTTTTCTATGATTCACACACATAAAGATACTTACTGTTTCACTTCATACTCGGTTGTTTCTGGATTTTTCGGGGTTTTACACTCAACAAACGCGCTTATTTTGGCCTAGTCAGATTCCTGCTGACGTCACATCCGGACAGACTCAACCGTCACAGCAGGTAAAACGGTTATTGAAATAAAATAAACAAATATGTGAAGTATGGTTTGTTTAAGTGTCAGATTAGAAGCAAATAACACCCATTACGCTCTTGCTGTGATTATTTGCTACTATTTTAATGTTTTATTATTATTATTACTATTACAATTTTCGTGGTGAAGAGCAGTTCGTAAACGTTAAAGTCT
This sequence comes from Vimba vimba, assembly GCA_022828995.1. Taxonomy (NCBI): domain Eukaryota; kingdom Metazoa; phylum Chordata; class Actinopteri; order Cypriniformes; family Leuciscidae; genus Vimba; species Vimba vimba. Next base: position 40,583,379 of record CM040824.1, read on the forward strand.
AAACTAGTTTCCTCACAGAGTTATTTCGGATAATTAAAAGTCTCCTAAAAAAAATAAACAAGTTTCCTCAGAAAATAAAGTTTCCTCACATTATGTCGGGTTTGGAAGGCCCTACGGTTATTCTCAGGTCCGCTTCGGTTCCTCTTCGCGCGCGCTCGGCACGTGACAGCGGTTCCGTACATAGTGGAATTTATACAAGATGAAACACGTGACTTGGCAGTTAACACATTTATTATTCTTGGGAAATTCTTTTTACACAATAATAGATTCCTGAAAACACTTCCAAACTTTTACGTTTTTCATAAGGAACTGTGTCATTACTTCTTATCCTAAAATTTCTACTTTGAGGATGTTAAACTTTCTGAAAACCCTTTTTATTTAGTCTTTTATTTTATTATTCATTTGAATCTATTTTTATTTTATTTCTTTATTTAACCTTATTTATTTATATTTTCTATATCTTATCTGTTGCTTGTCTGTTGTCTGAGAAGACATTTCATATGTTGTACCAGGCCAATTATAGTTGTTAATATTGTTCAAATAAGTTGAAAAGAAAAAGAAAAAAACAATGTTCGTAGTGGAATTAAAAAAAAAAACTTTTATGTTTATATAATATACTAAAGGCTGGTAAAAAATATATTGATTCCCATTAAACAAACGTATGTTGCTTCCACAGTGCAGAACAGCTAGCGTGACTCCCAATATGGTTTCATTTGAAAAACGTAATTAATTTACAACCTAAATCATGTAGGCATATTTGGATCCGTATGTAAATATGGAGACAAAGTTTATTGAAAAATATTAAATAGTTTACTCAGTAGCCTATAGTTATACCTATCTGCAGTTATACCTATTTTTCAGTTATATACATTTTCAAGTGTCTAGAAAAACTATTAATTTGTCAAATGATCACTTCCAAAAGACTCAAAAGGTCAAAGTTCATAGTAAGAAAATGCACATTTTGTTAGAAAGTGATTTGATGTTATAATCATAGTCTACTCTAAAGATAAGAATTTTGTAAATATATTTATAAAAAAATATATTTTTATAAGAATCTGTCACTGATGTAAACTTTCTTAAAACAAATTCCTTTCCAATGTTGTATTAGGGTACAGTAAAATGATTACATTATCGTGATATTCATAAAATACGTCCATGAATACCATGGTCAAGGTTACATTTTCACATACTAGCACTTTTTCCAATAGTGTATTTACTGTTTATTTATAATATGTTCTACTGTGATACTGTGGAATATTTCCATAACTCATATTCAGTGAGTTTCTGTTGTGTTGTTGGGTTCCTCTGATGAAGCACCACCAGAGGGCGACAGCAGATCACAAATCCCACACACACTGGATTCCTCTGTCCGCGCGTGACCTTTGACCTGTGTGACAACAGCCTTGAGAGAGCTATCTAAAAAAGTGAGTTGCACACAAACCTTTAAAAAATAAAGGTGCCAAAAGGGTTATTTTTTTTCACAGCGATTCCATAGAAGAACCTTTCAGTGACCTTTGACCTGTGTGACATGAGCCTGTTACCTTTCAGTGAACATTTCTTAAATGAACCATTGTTTTTCTTAGTGCAAAGAACATTTTAATAATCTAACAAACCTTTTTCCACTATAAATAATCTGTTGTGCAAGTGAAAGATTCCGTGGACGTTAAAGGTTGTTCATGGAACCATCGATGCCTTTATTTTTCATCCTTAATGAGTAAAATCCTCCATGATTCTGTAGACGTTGTCGGATCAACATCCTGGAATGACATTCAGACCAATCAGGGTTAGGGTTCATTTTCAGGCGATACACTGCCATTCAAAAGTTTTTGACCAGGATGATTTTTAATGTTTTTAAAAGAAGTCTCTTCTGCTCACCCAGGCTGCATTTATTTGATAAAAAATAATAATAATAATATTGTGAAATATAATGACAATTTTTGTGATCAAAGCTGAATTTTCAGCATCATTACTCCAGTCTTCAGTGTCACATGATCCTTCAGAAATCACTCTAATATGAGGATTTGATGCTCAAGAAACATTTATGATTATTATCAATGTTGAAAACAGTTGCGTACAATTTATTTTCAGGATTCTTTGATGAATAGAAAGTTCAAAAGAACAGCATTTATTTGAAATAGAATCTTTTGTAACATTATAAATGTCTTCACTGTCACTTTTGATCGATTTAATTAATCCTTGATGAATTAAAGTATTGATTTATTTTATTTCTTTCCCCCAAAAATAAAATAAAAATTATTACTGACCCCAAACTTTTGAACGGTGTTTAATGTTACAAAAGCTTTAGATTTCAGATAAATGCTGTTCTTCTGAACTGTCTTTCTTTCTATTCATCAAAGAATACTGAAATAAAAATGTAAATAACTGTTTTCAACATTGATAATAATCATAATTGTGTCTTGATCATCAAATCATCATATTAGAGTGATTTCTGAAGGATCATGTGACACTGAAGACTGGAGTAATGATGCTGAAAATTCAGCTTTGATCACAGGAATAAATTACACTTTACTGTATAATCACATAGAAAACATAGCAGAAGAGACTTCTTTTAAAAACATTAAAAATCTCACTGATCAAAAGCGTTTGACTGGTCGTGTACATTGGAGAAAACAGGAGAGGAGCGCTGGTTAAAGAGGACGATTAACCCTTGGTGATCAGCTTGTCTGTCCTCATCATCTGTGTTTTAATATAACCTCGGCTCTCACACCTCAGATCAACAGCTTGAGGAGTCGGAGGCGAGTTTCTTTAAGGGATTTCTAACAAGCCTCAGTGCGAACGAGGATAATTTGATCAAACGCAGACTTTTTTACAGAGCCAATTAAACAGAGTGAGTAAGACTTCACACAATGCGACAACAGAAACACAAACGCTGGGAAAGAAGGACAGAAACGCCTCTGTGATCTTCTAATCACTGAGTCTCCAGAATTACTCATGAGACGCTCTGGAATGACGATTGTTTGAGAGGCTTTATCTGGCAGAGTTAAATCTCACTTCTACTGTGTGTGTGTGTGTGTGTGTGTGTCCATTCTGAAGTTCTGTTGTGCACAAGTTATCATTGTTTGTGCAAGATGTTATTGATGACATGGACAGAAAAAGATGTGCATCTTTCTTTTCTTTTTGTTTTAATTCTGTAATCTTCAGCTGTGAACAAAGTCTGATTAGGGTTGGGAATCGCAATAAATTTTCCGGTTCCGGTTCCGGTTTCGCCAAAAATTCCGGTTTCGGTTCCGGTTCCCATTCAATAAAAATGATTCAAACAACTAATAAAAAATAGTAGTAAGGGGAAAATGCACAATCCTTTTTGTGTTTATTTCTTATACTTGTCAAATGAGTTTAACAGACTGGTAATGTCAACAAGCAATTTTTGCAAAAATAATAAATTTTTCTGAAGGAAAATAAACATTTCTGCATTCTCTAGGATAATTTGGGACCTCTCCTATAGCTTATTGTATCTCCAGCAGTGGAGAATACCCTCTCAGAAAGGGTAGAATATGCTTGAACACACATGTAAGATCCAGACAGGTGAAATATAATATTTTTAAAATCGATTTGAATGATTGATTGATAATCAATAGAACTGCATGCGTCTTGCGGAAGAACATTGTAGCCGGAGCTACTTCTCTCTGTTTATGTCTATGACGCGGGCGAGTCACGCAGGCACTGGGCTAACGTTACTCCGCAGCGGTGCCGACCTGACCGGTGTAAAGTAGTCCAAGTATACACACTTATTACAGGCTTACCGTAGTGATTCAGGATAAGACAAAAACACGGTTTGAAAAAGGCATTCATGATGTACTCGCTCATTATATACATTTAGTAAATTCTGAACATAAAAAAGTTACAGACTGCGGCTTTAACGGTCTTATGAATGTTTTGAAGCATCAGATGTAATCGATACACTCGTTATTTAAGGCAGCGACTTTCAAAAGGTGATTTACTCTGTTTTGGTTGCTACCGTAGACATCAGTGTTTATACTCGAACTATAAACTTTTATCTCAGTACTTCTGTGATCATTTGAATATTTGTAACACAGAAATATCGATACTGAGTTGTTGAAAAGACTGTGAAAGTAAAGCTGTTTCATATATACTAACTGCTCTCTCATGACAGCGCAAACACATTTGAATGTTCCGGTGTGAAGTTTTTGTCATTTTTTGTCGATTAATCATCGTTTAAAAATTAATCGTGCAGCCAGAGCTGGACTGGGACAAAAAATCTGGCCTACTACATATGATTATAAACACAACCCATCTTTGCACGCCCTTGAATATGTATACCGACTCCTATTCCTTAAAACCACTAATGCCATGTAATGAGTGAGAATTAACAGATACAATTGAACCGTACTCCACAGTGATGAATCCTAAAACAAGCTACAGTATAAGCTGCATTGGCATAGCAATACCAGTGTTTCCCACAAGAGTTTTGGTAAATCTGTGGTGAGTGGACCTCTGTCTCTCTAGGGGCGTTGGGGGCATGCTCCCCCGTGAGAAAATTGTGTGCTTTTTAATGTTAAATTCATCAATCTGGTGCACTTTGAGAGTTCAAAATTAAGAGCTCCAACCCATATTCAGTGTGCAAATTGAACAAAGAAAAACTCGAAACTCTTTTATTTGTGATGTAGTCTCCCCCCAAGACCCCCCCCCCCAATCCAATCCAATCCAATCCAAACCAACCCAATACAGTAAAACTGCACATTTTAGAGTGGCCTTTTATTGTGGACAGCCTAAGGCACACCTGTGCAATAAACATACTGTCTAATCAGCATCTTGATATGCCACACCTGTGAGGTGGACGGATTATCTCGGCAAAGGAAAAGTGCTCACTAACACAGATTTAGACAGATTTGTGAACAATATTTGAGAGAAATAGGCCTTTTGTGTACATAGAAAAAGTCTTAGATCTTTGAGTTCAGCTCATGAAAAATGGGGGCAAAAACAAAAGTGTTGCGTTTATAATTTTGTTCAGTGTATGTATATATATATATATTTTATTTTATTTTTTTAAGTATGAGGTGTATCGGCCCAAAAAGCACGTCGGCCCACCGGGAAAGTGCCCGGTCTGCCTGATGGCCAGTCCACCCCTGCGTGCAGCTCTACGGTCTTTATACTCACTCCCTCTCTCTCTCTGCGTTGATATCTGACGCAAAACGAGTAGCGCGAGGGCCAGTGTATTCATTACTATTTTAATATTCATGAGGTGAGACGTCGCTATTAAATGATAAGTTCCAGCACTTCGCCCACACATTGTATCAGAACCGTTTTCGGAACCGAAATGTAGGAATTTCACACAGTTCCGGTATTTTTCTAAAACACTAACGTTCTGGATAAGAACCGATTTTCGGTTCCCAACCCTAAGTCTGATGGACGGATGAAACAAAAGTGTAACAATGGGACAATGAGGACAAGTGAACCTGATCATTTTGTTGTTGTTGTTCATAAAGTTTCACTATCTATCTATCTATCTATCTATCTATCTATCTATCTATCTATCTATCTATCTATCTATCTATCTATCTATCTATCTATCTATCTATCCGTCGATTCGTCTGTCCGTCCATCCTTCCATCCATCCATCCTATCTATCTATCCATCCATCTGTCTATCTATCTATCTGTCTATCAGTGTATATATATATATAAATTGAGAGAGAGTGTGTCTCTGTCCATCTATGTTTAGTGTGTGTGTGTGTGTGTGTGTGTGTGTGTGTGTGTCCTGCAGGCTGTTCTCCACAGACCCTCAGCGGGGGCGTCACATGTGCTCTGGCTGCTCTCTCTCTCCCGCTAAACGATCCCAGTCCGGGCCGAGCCAAACCAGCACAGAACGCACAACTGCTCCCACATTTGTCCCGGCGTCTGTGTGTACGGTCCCGACGCCAAGCGTGTGTGTTCGAGACCCTCGTTCAGACGGGCCTGTGTTTAAACCAAACCGGCCCTGTGTGGGTCCTCGTAAGGCCTCACACACAGATGTTTCTAGGGCATTGTTATCCAGAGAGCACAGATAATTGGTTTTCTCCTGGATGGGACGGATGATGCGGTTGCCAGTGTGTGTGTGTGTGTTTTTTGGGTGTGGGTTTCAGCTATTAGGGTATATGTGTGTGTGTGTGTGTCTGCTGTTTGCCACCATATGCCAGAAATCGCTTCCTATGGTTTTACAATTTTAGCACATTAACACACAGAGGTGTTTGGGTTTACCTCCGTCCCGACGTACATACGCCACTGTATTTTTAATGGTTTACTGGATCATCTGAGGCTCAGAATCAGCGTAAGCCGGTCCGTTTAGCGACTCTAGGGAGACCGCGGCTCGGTTTCATGTGGTTTCTCCAAGGCAAACCTCTAAGAAGCACAGCTGAGAGCTTCCGCCTCCGAATTATTCCAATTAACACTTCTGTGGGCTTAATCCCAGCGCTCGACCCTCCTCTGATCTCAGATCAGCTCTTAACACCTCGCTCATGAAGACTCTGGATCAGCACTGTAACTGCAGGCCTGAGCGCTGGATCTCAACACTAGAGGGCAGTTCATGACTTCAGTTCTGGAGTCCGTGAAGACGCGAGACACGAGTCCTGAGGAGGAGAGATGAGGGAACAGAGAGAGAGATTTCACAGACTGGGAATCACTGAAGAAAAATGTTTTTGGTTTTTGGAGTTAAAACTCATCGCATTTAATAGTCAACTTTATCTCAGATGTTTCCCACAAAAGTATATGTTACCGGCAAAGTGTGAAATCCCGGTATTGTATAGAATGCCTAGGCAATGTATAGAATTCCTGATGTTTTTTGCAAAAAATACATTACCTAATTCTATACATTACCTAGGCATTCTATAGAATGCCAGATTACACACTTTGCCGGTAACATATATATATATATATATATATATATATATATATATATATATAGTTATAGTTATAGTTATAGTTATTGAGGGGAGAAAATTATTCTAGTTTAATAAATTAAATAAATAAATAATTAAATTAATTATCTAAATTGTGTGCTTTTTAGCAGTTTGATTTAAGTTGGATGTTTTTTTTTTCATTACTATTATTAATAATAATCATTGCTATTAATAATACTACTTATTAATTATACTACTTAATAATAATATTAATAATAATTATTATTATTATATAATATTATATACATATAGGTAAATTCAATTTTAATTAGGTTAGAATGTTTAAACAAATAAATAATAATAATAATATTACTAATTAAATTAATAACACTAACTATTATTGTTATTATTATCATCATTTTATTATTAATTTATAATTATAATTTGTAATTTATAAAATATTGTAAAATATAATTTAATTTGTAATAATAATAAATATTTCTAATTTATTCAAATTATTACTAATTAATAATAATAACTATTATTGTTATTATCATTTTATTATATCAATTCATCCTAAGGCTCCCTGTTTGAGAACCACAGTCATTTAATAAGAGTATAAAGCTATACTTTTTGGTATATATCAGGCCAGATCATTTGATGAGAAATATTTGAGTTCATATTGAGACTTTAGAGAGCAATTCTGAGCACAGTTTGAGACACTGTTGAGATTTGAAACTCAAACTCAAAGGAGACACGTGAGATTATTGGGTCTTGATTTCCAAAATTCTCATTTATATCTAGGTGAAAGATTTCCCTTTCCTACAGGATTGTGTGTGTTTTGTTTTAGCAGTCCAGTAGACCAGCGTGGGTCAGTCGCTCATTCAGGGTCAAACCTGTCGAACCTGCAGATGATGCATGATTGGATGTGGTGAGACCGAAGCCAAGGGCTTGTGAAATATATATATTCACAGATATGAATATACCCATGGGCGTCAGTTTGGTTTGAAAGGTGCTGGGGACAGAGACACATTCGGAAGTGCATTTTCAGAAGTGCTGGGTACAATGACGCATTCATTTTTTTTTCTCTTTCGCGCAAGTCATGTTTTGAAAGACGATGTCCTGTAGCTTACTAATGTAAAGAAATAAAAATGTATACAAAAATGTGATGATGTCCGACTCGTTTTATGAAGAAGAAAGCCTTAAGTTTTCAAAAAGCATTAGACATATGACCCACTATTCTGCTTCATAAGTACCATGTTGACAAAATGACATGACGTGGTTTAATGTAGGGACTGTTCGATTTTTATTTAAGGGGCTACCGGAGGAGTTTTGAGATCTACAGTCAAAATAGACTTGACCCTCCCTTCGCCAGCAATACATTTTTCTATGACCCTCCAAAATGATTGTGAGAAAAAGGCATGACCCTCCCCGATAATTTATTGATTACTTCTGTACTGGTTTGTGCTTGGCAAAGATGTTCAGATAGCCATTGTTTTTTTACAACCATGACAAACGACTTAACCTCTGCTTTCTCATCTTACTAGGGCTTTAACAGACCAAACCCACGATTCGGTTCGTATCACGATTTTTGATTTGAAAAAAATCTCCATGTTTTCGGTGCTGATGTCCGTGGTGCTGGTGACGCGTTCATGTAGGCTAACATGTGGGTGGCGCTGCCAATAAAGCACATAAAAGCTGTCACAAAGAACCGGCAAAAGTAATGATTATGAATATGTCAAATATAGCAAGGAGACATTTTAATTGTTTATTAATAAAACAAGTGTTTTCTGTGTCAGTGTTGGCTGCAAAGATGAAGTT
>CM040824.1:40602052-40614552 GCA_022828995.1 Vimba vimba
CTCAGGAATCACACACAGGCTTTTACACACAAAACTAGCATATATGATCACGCAAGCATCACCAGTCGAGGTCAAAGGTCAAAGGGATCAAGTGCAGGATTTAAAAGGTCAAACCAGGAGAAGATAAACTGAGAAAAGATGACAGAGAGAGCAGAAAGATGAAGGGAAAACTAATCTAATGGATATGATGTTCTTATGATATAGAATTGAATAAGCATCTAGAAGCACATTTCTGCCACATAAGAAAACAATCATGCATTGGTTAATCATAATTATGAGATAACAAGTAGAAATTATGACATGTTAAGAGAAAAAAGTAGAAATTGACATCTAAAGTCAAGAAATTGGCTAAATGAATAAATATCACAAAAAGTCAAAATAATAACAAGACTGTAACTATAACTATAACTATAAATAAAAGTAGAAAGTCGACTTTTTAATCTTTTTAATAAACAATTATGACTAATCATGTCAGAATCAGATCTCGCTTCACTTCTGTATTTTCACAGTAACGCAGATGTTTGACATCTCTCTCTCTGTAAGATGAAAACGCTGAATCACAGACACTGAAGATTATATGGTAACACTTTACAATAAGGTTCATTAGTTTACATGAACTAACAATGAACAGCTGTATTTTTATTAACTAACATTAACAAAGAAGTACAAATACAGTAACAAATGTATTGCTCATGGTTAGCTCATGTTAGTTAATACATTAACTAATGTTAACTAATGAACTTTATTGTAAAGTGTTATCGATTATATTAATGCATTTACAAAGCAACTATATTATGTGTTGGAGATCATCAAACCCAGTGATTAGTGTGATTGTTAGATGCTCTTTCTCTGATGGAAAGCTGAAGTTTTAAAGTTCTGGTCAGTTTCTCACTGGATCTCTGGTCCGGCTGTGTCGAGTTTAACCGGTTCTTGTATGTGTGTGTGTGTGTGTGTGTGTGTGTGTGTGTGTGTGTGTGGACTCTTTGTGGACTCATCCAGGCTATAATCAAGACATGTGTGAGACGGTCCCTATGGCCTGGATGAAGCCCGTGTCAAACACACTCCACAGGCCGTAGAGATGTGTGTGTGCGCTGGGTTAGGGTGTGTGCGCTAGTGTATTAACCAGAGGATTTAATATAGCTATTATACTTACAGAGAGGCCAAACGAACGAGTTTGCAAGAACAGAGAAAGTGAGTGTGTGTGCATGTGTGTGAAAAGCGTCATTAGAATGTGTCAGAACTGCCTGAGGCCACATTGGCTTTACACAATGATCAATTCTGGAGTGAACAGAAAAGAGGAGGAGACGCACACACACACACACACACACACACACACACACACACACACGCCACCCGCTGCTTTAATTACCAGTGTCTGTCCCGCGTCTATCCTCCATCTGAAGCAGCGCAACAAAGCAAAAGAATCGCAGAGCGTGAGAGAATGAGTGAAGGAGAGCAACCCAAACGCTCATTAGCGAATGATAATCTTCCGTCCGAGAGTTGTTCACTCATAAAGAGCCACATGTCAGTGTATTGAGACCCGGTACGCCCACTACATCTCACTCGCTTTCTCTGAACACACACACACACACACACACGGCCCCGGGGCAGAACATGTGTCGTCTGATGTAAACACAGCCCTAACGCTGTACCTGTGTGTGTGTGTGAGTGTGTGTGTGTGTGTGTGTGTGTGTGTGTGTGTGTGTGTGTGTGTGTGTGTGTGTGTGTGTGTGTGTGTGTGTGTGTGTGTGTGTGTGTGTGTGTGTGTGTGTGTGTGTGTGTGTGTGTGTGTGTGTGTGTGTGTGATTCCTCACATCGTCTCGTTAAGGAAAGAAACACACACAAACTCTACATCATGTTATGACTCACGTTTTCTTCAGAACTGAACTGGTGCTTTAATTATAACATAACTCTGATCTGAAGACATTATAATGAGAAATCAAGAATATTAATCTACTTTTTGAAAGAGTCAGAATTTAAAGGGGGAAAAAAACAATGAAATAATACATAAATAATCTTTGCATTTATTGTTATTTAAATAATATATACAGAATTGTATATATATATATATATATATATATATATATATATATATATATATATATATATAATATTTAATATATTTATTTAGATAAAGTATATTTTTAAAATTATTATTATTGTAATTCTATAATGTATATTAAAGAAAATATATTAAAAATATATGAATTATATTTTATATAATTAAAAAAAGTTCAATAATTCAGTAAAGTAATTCAATAATATACAGTATATATTCTATATTGCTTATATTTAATTATATTGAATTATATATATATGTGTGTGTGTGTGTGTGTGTGTGTGTGTGTGTGTGTGTGTGTGTGTATATAAACATAATATACATAAGTTTGGCAATATTGTATTATGTACAGTCATGCCAATAAAGCAATTTTGAATTGAATTGAATATAAACACACAGGACATATGTATATGTATATGTATATATATATATATATATATATATATATATATATATATATATATATATATATATATATATATATATATATATATATATATACATATCTCAATGACAGCTCCACTATGAGAACAAACACATAGTTATATAGATCAGCCTTCTATTTTATGATGATATTATGGGACATTTATGGACTTTATATTTGGACATTTAAACTTTTTTTTAAATACATTTGGCCACGCACACTCATACACACGTCCTCAAACTATAGCTGCAACCCCCCCCCCTCCACACACACACACACACACACACATTCACACTGACAAACACAATCAAGTGTTCTCCACACACACACCTCACACACTCCTACAGAGTACCACACACACAATCACAATATAAAAACCACACGCGACCTGTTGCTGCTCTGACAAACACTCACAAACTCTTAATACACTGTGATACACACCAAATCACAAAATGACCCTGTAAATACGGATAAGTGTTTGTATTCTAATATTCTACAATACAAATATAATTGTTTATATATTTAAAAGTATTTGTATTATATTTTTATATGATTAAATCTGTAATTTATATATATATATACACACACATACATATATACACACATATGTATTTTAATTATATTTAATTATATATAGTTAAAATAATGTGATATATATTTAACATTTTTATATTATCTTTAGATTTATATTAATAAATATGTATTCTCCTTTTATATATATAATATTCTATAATAAAAATATAAAAGATATACGTATAAAAGGCACAACATTCTCTATATATATATAATTTATATAATATATTTAAATAATATTTAATTATAATTGTATTTATATATAAGAAATAATTGATGAGTGTGGTGTGTGTGCAGTGTGTGTGTGTGTGTGTGATGCTGAGAAGTGCGTGTTGATTGTGCTGTTGTTGGAATGAGTGTGTGTGTGTGTGTGTGTGTGTGTGTGTGTGTGTGTGTGTGTGATGCTGAGATGTGCGTGTTGATTGTGCTGTTGTTGGAATGAGTGTGTGTGTGTGTATGTGTGTGTGTGTGTGTGTGTGTGTGTGTGTGTGTGTGTGATGCTGAGATGTGCGTGTTGATTGTGCTGTTGTTGGAATGAGTGTGTGTGTGTGTGTGTGTGTGTGTGTGTGTGTGTGTGTGTGTGTGTGTGTGTGTGTGTGTGTGTGTGTGTGTGTGTGTGTGTGTGTGTGTGTGTGTGCACACGCGTCTGTGTGATTGTGCTGTTGTGCGAGTGAGTGTGGTGTGTGTGCAGTGTGTGTGATTGTGCTGTTGTGCGAGTGAGTGTGGTGTGTGTGAAGTGTGTGTGTGATGCTGAGACACGCACGTGTGTGTGTGTGATTGTGCTGTTGTTCGAGTGAGTGTGGTGTGTGTGCAGTGTGTGTGTGATTGTGCTGTTGTTCGAGTGAGTGTGGTGTGTGTGAAGTGTGTGTGTGATGCTGAGACACGCACGTGTGTGTGTGTGTGATTGTGCTGTTGTTCGAGTGAGTGTGGTGTGTGTGCAGTGTGTGTGTGATTGTGCTGTTGTTCGAGTGAGTGTGGTGTGTGTGAAGTGTGTGTGTGATGCTGAGACACGCACGTGTGTGTGTGTGATTGTGCTGTTGTTCGAGTGAGTGTGGTGTGTGTGCAGTGTGTGTGTGATTGTGCTGTTGTTCGAGTGAGTGTGGTGTGTGTGCAGTGTGTGTGTGATGCTGAGACGCGCGTGTGTGTGATTGTGCTGTTGTTCGAGTGAGTGTGGTGTTTGTGTGATGCTGAGACGCGTGTATGTGTGTGTGTGTGTGTGTGTGATTGTGCTGTTGTTCGAGTGAGTGTGGTGTGTGTGTGTGTGTGTGTGTGTGTGTGTGTGTGTGTGTGTGTGTGTGTGTGTGTGTGATTGTGCTGTTGTTCGAGTGAGTGTGGTGTGTGTGTGTGTGTGTGTGTGTGTGTGTGTGTGTGTGTGTGTGTGTGTGTGTGTGTGTGTGATTGTGCTGTTGTTCAAGTGAGGTGTGTGTGTGTGTGTGTGTGTGTGTGTGTGTGATTCTGCTGTAGTTCGAGTGAGTGTGGTGTGTGATACTGAGATGTGTGTGTGTGTGTGTGTTAGTGTGTGTGTGTGTGATTATGCTGTTGTTCGAGTGAGTGTGTGTGTGTGTGTGTGTGTGTGTGTGTGTGTGTGTGTGTGTGTGTGTGTGTGTGTGTGTGTGTGTGTGTGATACTGAGATGTGTGTGTGTGTGTGTTAGTGTGTGTGTGATTATGCTGTTGTTCGAGTGAGTGTGTGTGTGTGTGTGTGTGTGTGTGTGTGTGTGTGTGTGTGTGTGGTGTGTGTGTGATGCTGAGACGCGCGCGTGTGTGTGATTGTGCTGTTGTTCGAGTGAGGTGTGTGTGTGTGTGTGTGTGTGTGTGTGTGTGTGTGTGTGTGTGTGTGTGTGTGTGTGTGTGTGTGTGTGTGGTGTGTGGGCAGGAAACAGGCACGTTTAGTTTCAGCCCGTCCCGGAGTACAAGAAACAAATGAGAGAACAAAACAAATCACGTGCCTTACAGACAACTAACCCAGCGCTGTGAGTGAAGAAACTGAGTCAGTCCGAAATGACTTTCACTATCACTCCATCACTCTATCACTGCATCACTCCATCACTCTATCACTGCATCACTCCATCACTCCATCACTGCATCACTCCATCACTGCATCACTCCATCACTCTATCACTGCATCACTCTATCACTGCATCACTCTATCACTCCATCACTCTATCACTGCATCACTCTATCACTGCATCACTCCATCACTCTATCACTGCATCACTCTATCACTGCATCACTCCATCACTCCATCACTCTATCACTGCATCACTCTATCACTCCATCACTCCATCACTGCATCACTCTATCACTGCATCACTCCATCACTCTATCACTGCATCACTCTATCACTGCATCACTCCATCACTCTATCACTGCATCACTCGATCACTGCATCACTCCATCACTGCATCACTCTATCACTGCATCACTCTATCACTGCATCACTCCATCACTCTATCACTGCATCACTCTATCACTGCATCACTCCATCACTCCATCACTCTATCACTGCATCACTGCATCACTCTATCACTCCATCACTCCATCACTGCATCACTCTATCACTGCATCACTCCATCACTCTATCACTGCATCACTCTATCACTGCATCACTCCATCACTCTATCACTGCATCACTCTATCACTGCATCACTCCATCACTGCATCACTCTATCACTCCATCACTCCATCACTCCATCACTGCATCACTCCATCACTCTATCACTCTATCACTGCATCACTCCATCACTCTATCACTGCATCACTCTATCACTGCATCACTCCATCACTCCATCACTCCAATACTGCATCACTCTATCACTGCATCACTCTATCACTCCATCACTCCATCACTGCATCACTCCATCACTGTATCACTCTATCACTCCATCACTCCATCACTGCATCACTCCATCACTCCATCACTCTATCACTGCATCACTCTATCACTCCATCACTCCATCACTGCATCACTCCATCACTCTATCACTCCATCACTCTATCACTGTATCACTCTATCACTCCATCACTCCATCACTCCATCACTCCATCACTGCATCACTCCATCACTGCATCACTCCATCACTGCATCACTCCATCACTGCATCACTTCATCACTGCATCACTCTATCACTGCATCACTCCATCACTGCATCACTCCATCACTGCATCACTCTATCACTGCATCACTTCATCACTGCATCACTGCATCACTCTATCACTCCATCACTCCATCACTGCATCACTCTATCACTCCATCACTGCATCACTCTATCACTGCATCACTCTATCACTGCATCACTCCATCACTCCATCACTCCATCACTGCATCACTCTATCACTGCATCACTCCATCACTGCATCACTCCATCACTGCATCACTCTATCACTGCATCACTTCATCACTGCATCACTCTATCACTCCATCACTCCATCACTGCATCACTCTATCACTCCATCACTGCATCACTCTATCACTCCATCACTCCATCACTGCATCACTCTATCACTGCATCACTCCATCACTCCATCACTCCATCACTGCATCACTCCATCACTCCATCACTGCATCACTCCATCACTCCATCACTCTATCACTGCAACACTTCATCACTGCATCACTCCATCACTGCATCACTCTATCACTGCATCACTTCATCACTGCATCACTCTATCACTCCATCACTCCATCACTGCATCACTCTATCACTGCATCACTCCATCACTCCATCACTCCATCACTCCATCACTGCATCACTCCATCACTCTATCACTGCATCACTCCATCACTGCATCACTCCATCACTGCATCACTCTATCACTGCATCACTTCATCACTGCATCACTCTATCACTCCATCACTCCATCACTGCATCACTCTATCACTCCATCACTGCATCACTCTATCACTCCATCACTCCATCACTGCATCACTCCATCACTCCATCACTCCATCACTCCATCACTGCATCACTCCATCACTCCATCACTCTATCACTGCATCACTCTATCACTGCATCACTGCATCACTCCATCACTCCATCACTCTATCACTCCATCACTCCATCACTCCATCACTGCATCACTCCATCACTCCATCACTCCATCACTGCATCACTCCATCACTCCATCACTCCATCACTGCATCACTCCATCACTCCATCACTCTATCACTCCATCACTCCATCACTGCATCACTCTATCACTCCATCACTCCATCACTGCATCACGGCATCACTCCATCACTCCATCACTGCATCACTCCATCACTGCATCACTCCATCACTGCATCACTCCATCACTGCATCACTCCATCACTGCATCACTCCATCACTCCATCACTCTCAGCTCTACTGTAATGACTTCCCTTATTTACATGAACCCGATCTCTGTAATGTCTCATCTCAGACTCAGCGGAGAGCAGATGTGCTTCAGTCGACAGCTTCTCATATTTGCATCTCCATGATGTTAAGATACCAAAGTCTGCAAACAATGTGTTTCTCAATATAAACCCAAACATTTCTCATCAAATGATCCGAGCTGATTTGCATTCATTTCGTAGCTCTGTTAATTTGTATCTATTTATTTATTTATTTATTTATCCTAAACAATATTATGAGAAACAGCTGAGGAAAAAGTGGATATTTCAATAGAATTAATTGAGAACTGCATTAATTCTCCTGAGAAATCAGCTTTTGAATGTTTAATGTCATCGATCATTGTTGAATTTAGTTTAGATTTTCAATTTGTTTTAATTGAATCAGCGTTGATAAACTGTATAGACAAAGTTTATGAACTTCAACACATCAAATGTTTGCTTTTTATGTAAATATTTTTTATATAATTATTTTATATAATTAATTTTTAATAAATAATATAAAAACAACTTTATAAATCTACAATTGTCTATATTTATTATTATTATTTATTAAAGATAAAAACAACATTAATTGTTTTATTTTTTATTTTATTTTAATTGTAAAGTATATATATATATATATATATATATATACACACACACACACACACACACACATATATATATATATATATATATATATATATATATATATATATATATATATATATATATATATATATATATATATATATACACACATACTATATATATATATATATATATATATATATATATATATATATATATATATATATAGTATATATAGTGCTGTCATAAATACACACACACACATATATATCCAACATAAAATTTTGTTTATATAAGATATGTGTGTATATATATATATATATATATATATATACATATATATATATACACACTCACACACACACATACACATATATACATACACACACATATATATTATATAAACACAAACTTTTATGTTAGATGTAATTAAATCGCAATTAATCGAAATGACAGTACTACTTTCTTCATTATCCTCTAGGAATATCATGTTCTCATAAAGTAACACGTGATATACATCACATCTCTTTTATTAAAAATAAAGGTTCCAGAAAGGGTTTACCGTAGGAGAACGTTTGCAGTTCTTCGTGAAGACACTTACATACGAGAGCTTCAGGGAATCCAGGAGGCCTCTGTACCAGAGATGAACCTGATGTGAGAGACAAACACAACATATATTATATTTAGTGTGAATCAGAGTAAATGTCATCTCCTCTACTGTTGACCTCTGACAGAGTTAAACCTGTGTAAACTGTGACGGCTGGTTTCACATTACATTATCGAGAATGAAAATGGCCTACAATCGTGTTAAATGAGTTAAAGACCAGCAGCTAACAGAAATACAGCATTCTGGAAAATGTGTGTGTGTGTGTGTTTGTGTGTGTGTGTGTGTGTGTGTGTGTGTGTGTGTGTGTGTGTGTGTGTGTGTGTGTGTGTGTGTGTGTGTGTGTGTGTGTGTGTGTGTTGCTTGCACACTTACACAAATACACAACGCAAGACTTCTTGGGTCTGTGGCTTGTCCTGCAGAAAAGTAACACTTCAGCTCAGAAACTCACAGTTCTCACCAGAACGCTCAAAATAACTCGCCTTGCAGCGCTGGAAACAGCGAACACACACGTGCTGAGCACTCACAAACAAATGCATACGAGAAAAAGCACAAAAATAGTACAACAAATTCAGTTTGGGATTGAGATGATTACATGTCTCTGGATTATTCTGCAAACACATCATCTCTGTAGCCACAATAGTGAATGCATGCATGTGATTAGTCATGTTAGGCGTACAGTAATACTGATGTATTCTGAGAGGCTGCTTATGTAACATATGAATGAAGCATTCTAGATTTACATTATGTATAGGTTTTTACATTTACTGAAGAAAACATGAGTGCATTGTTTAGTGGTTGGTTGTTAGGGTGTTCTGGGTGATTGCTAGGGTGCTTCTTTCTGTCTCCACCCTCAGGTCTGGATCTTTAAAGTAATTATGCCGGGTTTGTTCTAATCACTATGAGCACTAGTAACAGTGATGCTTGACTTAAAGGGATAGTTCACCCAAAAATGAAAATTAGCCCATGATTTACTCACCCTGAAGTCATCCTTGGTGTATATGACATTTTCACACGAATACAATCAGTTATATTAAAAAATGTCCTGGCTCTTCCCAGCTTTATAATGGCAGTGAATGGATGTTTCTGTTTTGAAGTCCATAAAAGTGCATCTGTCATCATAAAAGTGCATCTATCCATCATAAAAGTGCATCTATCATCATAAAAGTGCATCTATCATCATAAAAGTGCATCTATCCATCATAAAAGTGCATCTATCATCATAAAAGTCCATCTATCCATCATAAAAGTGCATCTATCATTATAAAAGTCCATCTATCCATCATAAAAGTGCACATACTGTATCCATCATAAAAGTGCATCTATCCATCATAAAAGTGCACCTATCCATCATAAAAGTGCACCTATCCATCATAAAAGTCCATCTATCCATCATAAAAGTGCATATATCCATCATAAAAGTCCATCTATCCATCATAAAAGTGCATCTATACATGATAAAAGTGCATCTATCCATCATAAAAGTGCATCTATCCATCATAAAAGTGCATCTATCATCATAAAAGTCCATCTATCCATCATAAAAGTGCATCTATCATCATAAAAGTCCATCTATCCATCATAAAAGTGCATATACTGTATCCATCATAAAAGTGCATCTATCCATCATAAAAGTGCACCTATCCATCATAAAAGTGCATCTATCCATGATAAAAGTGCACCTATCCATGATAAAAGTGCATCTATCCATCATAAAAGTCGCTTCAGAAGGCCTTTATTAACCCCCTGGAGCCTGTGGAGCACTTATGATGGATAGATGCACTTTTATGGACTAAGCCATTCACTGCCATTATAAAGCTGGGAAGAGCCTGGACATTTATTAATATAACTCTGATTGTATTCGTCTGAAAGAAGAATGTCATATACACCTAGGATGACTTGAAGGGTAAGTAAATCATGGGCTGATTATCATTTTTGGGTGAACTATCCCTTTAATAAAATGATGCCAGTACTGAAGTTTTTCCCTGTGTGGATTTGTGCATGTGTGTGTTTGTGTGTGTTGGTTTGGCCCCTGCTGCCCGTGTCCCTCGCTGGCACTCATGCGTTGGCACTGAGATCCTCCTGGCATCTCCGCGGGCCCTCAGGGTTTGGTCAGCACCCGGTGGGAGGATTTCCAGTCCCTGAGGAGGATCTGCTCCCCGGGGAGACACCAGAGAGCCAGAGTCCAGCGCAAGACAAACCCATCTGCCCTGGAGACTATGCCCACCACACACACACACACACACACACACACAATGCCACCACATGGAAACTACCAACTGCTGTCTTACAAAACCATCTCATTAGTTTAACTCAATATGAAGGGTCTTCTGTAAGAGCAGCTTCAGTTCTGACACGAACGCAAAGATTTTTGAGGGAATGCAAAGGTTTTGTGAGCGAACGAGAACGTAAAGTTTCTCGGGGGAATGTACAGTTTCTTGAGGGAACGCAAAGGTTTTGTGAGCAAACGTGAACGTAAAGTTTCTTGAGGGAACGTAAAGGTTTTGTGAGCAAACGTGAACGTAAAGTTTCTTGAGGGAACGCAAAGGTTTTGTGAGCAAACGTGAACGTAAAGTTTCTTGAGGGAACGTAAAGGTTTTGCAAGCGAACGTGAACAAAGTTTCTTGAGGGAACGTAAAGGTTTTGTGAGCAAACGTGAACGTAAAGTTTCTCAGGGGAACGCAAAGGTTTTGCAAGCGAACGTGAACAAAGTTTCTTGAGGGAATGCAAGGGTTTTGTGAGCGAACGAGAACGTAAAATTTCTTGGGGGAAGGTAAAGGTTTTGTGAGTGAACGAGAATGTAAAGTTTCTCGGGGGAATGTAAAGGTTTTGTGAGTGAACGAGAATGTAAAGTTTCTCGGGGGAATGTAAAGGTTTTGTTAGCTAACGTGAACATAAAGTTTCTTGGGGGAACGTAAAGTTTCTTGAGGGAACATAAAGTTTCTTGAGGGAACGTAAAGGTTTTGAGAGCAAACGTGAATGTAAAGTTTCTTGAGGGAACGTAAAGTTTCTTGAGGGAACGTAAAGTTTCTTGAGGGAACGTAAAGTTTCTTGGGGGAACGTAAAGTTTCTTGGGGGAACGTAAAGTTTCTTGGGGGAACGTAAAGGTTTTGAGAGCAAACGTGAATGTAAAGTTTCTTGAGGGAACGTAAAGTTTCTTGAGGGAACGTAAAGTTTCTTGGGGGAACGTAAAGTTTCTTGAGGGAATGTAAAGTTTCTTGGGGGAACGTAAAGTTTCTTGGGGGAACGTAAAGTTTCTTGAGGGAACGTAAAGGTTTTGAGAGCAAACGTGAACGTAAAGTTTCTTGAGGGAACGTAAAGGTTTTGAGAGCAAACGTGAACGTAAAGTTTCTCAGGGGAACACAAAGGTTTTGCGAGCAAATGTGAATGTAAAGTTTCTTGAGGGAACGTAAAGGTTTTGAGAGCAAACGTGAACGTAAAGTTTCTCAGGGGAACACAAAGGTTTTGTGAGCTAACGTGAACGTAAAGTTTCTTGGGGGAACGTAAAGTTTCTTGAGGGAACGTAAAGGTTTTGAGAGCAAACGTGAACGTAAAGTTTCTTGAGGGAACGTAAAGGTTTTGAGAGCAAACGTGAACGTAAAGTTTCTCAGGGGAACACAAAGGTTTTGTGAGCTAACGTGAACGTAAAGTTTCTTGGGGGAACGTAAAGTTTCTTGAGGGAACGTAAAGTTTCTTGGGGGAACATAAAGGTTTTGCGAGCGAACGCAAAGTTTCTCAATGGAACACAAAGGTTTAGCGACCAAACAAAGTTTCTTGGGAGAATGTAAAGGTTTTGCGAGCGGATGTGTATGTGAACGTAAAGTTTCTTGATGGAATGCAAAAGCACTGAAATATTTTTTTGTTCACAATACGCGGTCTGTTCAATAATCAGCACTG
>CM040824.1:40619552-40627052 GCA_022828995.1 Vimba vimba
CCTCGATATGAGCTGACAGCTGTTATTATCATATTATCCAATATCATCACGCTAAATCTGGAATTCATATACTTTCATTAACAAACACTGACTACATTCTGCTATTGCTCAGCTCCCGTGTGCTTTAATTAATCACACTTTATATTTGAAGAAAAATGTTAATAATCTAAAACATGTCTGTTCAACCTGAAGATCAGTGCATACAATTTTATAGATATATTTCATAATTCTATAAATAACTGCATTTTCTTAACAAAATAAATGAATAGAAAATCTATAAAAGGCAAGAAAAAGTTCAGTAAAATTCTAATGTTTACATTGCAAATGCAATAGTCATTAGTATATTACAGATGTATTTACAAATCATGTTAAAATATATTAATGTTTTATCTAAAGATTGTAAAATGTATGGTAATTAGCATAATAATATTCCTAAATGCTTTAAAATAAAAGAAATGCACAAAATATGTACTCTTTTATTTTAAAACATATCACATTTTATTTAAAATATATTTGATTTTAAAATTGTAAAATTCATTTAAAAACAGTAATATTACTAAATGCATTAAATAAAATAATTGCAAAAGATGCTAAATATATTAAGGTTTTATTTTAAAATGTATTTTTAAAAAATGTATTTAAATTGTAAAATTCATTTAAAAGCAGTGTGATCAGTAACATAATAATATAATGCATTAAATAAAAATAGTTAAATGCATCACAATTAACAATTCTTCTGCCGCTTAACATAATTCAGTAATTGTTTGGCATGTTAATGCTGAAGCGCAGGTGATCCGATCGGATGTTGGATCCAGAATCCGTTTCTAAACTGAATTCGACTCTGACTGTGGAGTGTGAGTGTGTGTTGAGCACACGTTCCAGAGGTTCACACACACACACACACACACACACACTCGTGCACCGGGCATCAGCTTCAGTGGAAAATGTAATATCAGCGGGAGGGTTTGGTCACAGCGTGCTCTATATTATTGCAGTAGGCAGGGATTCTGGCTAACACACACACACACACACACACACAGCAGTGACATCATGCACACACATACACACACACACACACATGCAAAGGGTCTCCCACAGACCTGGCAGATAAAAGCTAACAAAGTTAAAGTGTTACCTGCCTCTCCCGCCTCAGACGTGTCACGGTGCCAAACACACAGAGTGTGTTTCCATGCCAACGCTGAGAGTACATCAGCATGTATGTCCAGGCGGGTGACGCCGCAAAAACACCTGATGTATAAGAAACAAAAACACACACAACACTGCAGAACTGCACACTACCATACTATTCCTGCAGAATGTGCATTTTCATATGCATCGACCTGAACTATACAGATCCCACAATGCAATGCACCTGCCGTTTACAGTGTGACAAATGAACCAAAAGTATGTTGCAACATGCATTGTAAAAATTTTTTTTTTTTAAAAACACATATTATTGGGGTACGTTTTACAAGAAAATACTATTCCAGTTTTTCTACGTCAAAATATCACATTTAATTCAATGTGTTACTTTCAGTATCTTTGAATGAAAAGTGTTTCAAATTAAATCTAGGGCTGGGAAACGATTAATCAAAAGTTTGTGTTTACATAATATATGTGTGTGTGTGTACTGTGTATAATTATTTTGTATATATAAATACACACACATGCATGTATATATTTAGGAAAAATGTGTTATTTATATATAAAATATTTATATTTATAATAAAAATTATATATAAATATATATATATATACACAGTATATACATGCAAATATTTCTCAAATATATACATGCATGTGTGTATATTTATATATACAAAATAATTATACACTGTACACACACATATATATTATGTAAACACAAACTTTTATTTTGGATGTGATTAATCATTACACAGCACTAATTAAATCATTCACCCATTCTTTTTTTCCAGTGTAACTGTATTATAATATGACTGAACGAAAGCTTGTGTTGCACGCTGCATACACAGATGTCTACAGTATATATGCTGGCATCGTACACTATAAATATTGTTAGCTCTGTGATGTTCTGCTTATGTTGCTCTCTGGACAAAAGTGTGTGGTAATGCATGAATGCACATGTAAATATATTGTAACGTATGTAGTGCATGTTCACTCCTGCAAGTCTTTGTTCTAATCTCAGAAGATCAGAAATATTTCAGGTGACCTGTCCAGATCTCTTCAGGCCTACAGCATCACACACACACACACAACACACACACACATGAGGGCAATAATGATGGACCAGATGGGGTTTTTGAGCGAGCGATTTAGACGAGCTGCGGGTGGCTCATGAAGGACACACACACACACACACAAACACACACACACACACACACACACACACACACACACACCAGGACTGACGTTCACCGCTGACTCACTAAAGTACCAACAAACTGTCCTCTGGGTTCATAGAAAACTGATTTTAATCAGCCAAGTGTTAAAATACAAGTTCTCAGTATGTTTATGCATGGACATGTGTATGTGTATGTATGTGTGTGTCTCTCTTTCTCTCTCTCTCTCTCTCTCTCTCTCTCTCTCTCTCTTTCTCTCTCTGTGTATGTTTGTGTCCTGTCAAACCCCACATTTTGGGGACAAAATGTCCTTACAAAGATGACAATATCCAAAATCTTGTTTTTGTGGGGACATATTTACATATTTTGGTCCCCATGAAGAAAACAGCGTATAAATCATACTAAGTGGTGTTTTTGAAAATGTAAAGATGCAGAAATCCAAATCCTCAGTCCTGATCTTGCTGGATCATTCTGCTGCATTTGACATGGTTAACCACCAGATCCTCCTGTTAACCCGCAAGATGAAAGGAACCACACTCCAATGACTCAAGTCTTACCTCTCAGTAGGTCCTTCAGGGTGTTGTGGAGGAGTGAGGCGTCTAAACCCAACATCTATCTACTGGAGTGCCTCAGGGCTCAGTGCTGGGACCGCTTCTCTTCTCCATCTACATCATCACTAGGATCTGTCATTCAGAAACATGGTTTTCCCTATCACTGCTATGCTTATTACACACATCTCTACCTCTCATTCCAGCCAGAGGATCCGACAGACTTCTCGCATCTCGCCTGCCTGAGACATTTCTGGCTGGATGAAGGACGATCGCCTTCAACTAAACCTTGCAAAGTCAAGTCAGTCAAGTCACCTTCATTTATACAGCGCTTATAACAATATAGATTGTTTCGAAGCAGCTTTACAGTGACAATAGGAGATTACAGTAACAGAGATTGTTTTGGCTTTACAGCAGCTCTAGAATAAAGTTATTGTCCAGCTAAAATTAGTTTTGATTCATTGATTCACTTCCGTTGCAAAGATCATTAGTTATTAGCAACCATCAACCAGCAAACTCAGAACTGCTCGTGTTCTCAGCCAACCCATCACTTCATCACAACTTCTCCATTCAACTAGGTTTGCCAACCATAACTCCATCCAGGACAGCCAGGAACCTTGAATTGATGGTCAGTTAAACTTCACAGACCACATCGCTATAACGGCCCGGTCCTGCAGATTTGCCTTATACAACATTAGGAGGATCCGGCCCTTCCTATCGGAGCTACACAACTCCTCATCCAAGCTCTTGTTCTCTCCGGACTGGACTATTGTAATGCGTTCTTGTTAAACCTCTGCAACTGATCCAGATGCTGCGGCGAGAGTGTCTTTATCGACGCACGTCACTCCTCTCCTCATGAACTTGCACTGATTGCTAATGGCATCAAATTCAAGGCACAGATGTTTTCCTACAGAACCACTGGCTCTTACTCCTACACCTAAACTCATCACTCCAGATGTTCTGCAAGGTGAACGGTGCTTTGTGGAGCCATCATCCCAAAGAGACACAACCCAGCAAAACAATAGCCGGCATTTCACCGTCCAGGTTAACTATAGACCAATATAGTCCGGCTATGAGTAACACACTTACTAGCCAAATTAACCATGAATTTGTTCACATGTCGTTTTTGACAAAATAATTTGCGAGATGTTTGATATTCCATCATGTAAGCAAAGTAAACAGTGATGGTTTCATTTCTTCACTCATTTCATTTCTATGTTATCTAACTGATGACTAGTCTATTCTTGCGGCTATTAAATTTATACTGACAGCCCAAATTGTGCCTCGTTTTAGCCTAGATGTCAGGGCTGTGTTTGGACGCTATTAGAAGTCTTTTAAAGGTGCAGTGTGTAATATTTAGGAGGATCTGCTGACAGAAATGCAATATAATATACATAACTATGTTTTCAGTATAAAGACCTTACAGAATGAACAGTTATGTTTTTATTAGCTTAGAATGAGGCATTTCTCTCTACACACACCGCGGTCGCCTTACATCGACATGTTTCTACAGTGGCCCTGAGCGGACAACGCGTTTCGTCACTATGTTGTTCTTCGTGCAAAGAAGCGAATAAAACACTGACACAATGATGAACAAGTAACAATAATATTCACAATAACATATTGTTTTACTGAATAATTAAGTAAATATAATTTCTTACTTTATCTTTGTAAAGAAACCTCATTGCTGAACTGGCTACTCTCTGCTGTCTCAGACGACGACATCACTTCCTGTCGGCCAGCGTAACTTCTGTTGGTTGCAATTCGCAACCTCACCACTAGATGCTGCTAAAAATTACACACTGCACCTTTAAACGCAAAATTGCTTGCTGGGAATGAGCAGCCTGACTGGACAACTTCCTGACTCAACAATCACATGAGTCTGGGGGCGGGGCTATCTGTGTGTCTGTCCAATAGCAGATGAGAGGAACCTGTCAGGATTCTTGTACCTGTCTGAACAGGAGTGTGTGATCAGAAGGAGTGTGCTGGTTGGCCTCGGCTCTGACGGGCAGCTGTTGATGTGAATCTCCTGGTGCTTCGACCCGGTGGTGACCGTCATGGGCTCAGCAAACCTGCAGGGCACAAATCAAATGCATGTTTGACTTCATGAGGAGGTCTTTATGGTCTCTCACCTCTCTCTCTCTCTCTCTGATGTCTGAAGCCCCAGGAGCAAAGCCTGTGCCCCCTGCTTAAAGGTCAACAACCCCAATGAGAGAGAGAGAGAGACAGAGAGAGAGAGAGAGAGAGAGAGAGAGAGAGAGAGAGAGAGAGAGAGAGAGAGAGAGAGAGAGAGAGAGAGAGAGAGAGAGAGAGAGATATTAATGAACAATATTAACACAACACACACTACAGCTCTCTCCCTATTTATATTGCATATATATATATATATTTTTTTTTTTTTTTAATTGGACAACTACATCAGTTGTGAATCTCATTTATGTCACATGAAAATGGATATTTGTGTGGTTTTGCTCCCTCAGAAGGGAGCTGCCTATGTAGACAGCAAGAGTGCTCACTAGGGTTTGAAACAGAGGTCATATCTTCTTTGCTGAGTAGCTCCACACACACACACACACACACACACACACACACACACACACACACACGTCTTGTACTGTAATCCTCTTAATCTGTCATTAAAACACTCTTTATTTAAGCTACATGATGCCCAACTGTGTCCAACGACTGTGAAAGTTCAATCAGCCATCACAATCTATGAAGCCTGTATTTGTAATGCATTTTACACGTATTTTCTGCCTTTTAATGTTTTAATAATGCTTTAAATACACCCTTATAATTAGAAGATATGTTCTCTTTTATGGTTAGTAATTGAAAGAACCTCAATAATGCATTATAACACTAATGCCATCATACTTCCTCATTTAAAGAGTATATTACATAAAAAATACCCTGTTGACACCAAATTTAATGTAGTTTACTGTACTGTTGAGTTGAAAATTATATTTTTTTTATGACTTTACAGTTAAAAAATTATAGAATACATTGCAATGCGTGTAATGCGTAATATATATACACACAGTACTGTATATATACTGTATACATGTGCAGAATAATAAAATGTGCAAAATGGCAATAATTCAATATACACGTGTATATATATATATATAAACTTGAATAATGCATACAGTTCATACACACATACAGAGTGCATGTATTGTATGCACACACATACACATACACAGGCACGCACACATACACATACACACACAGTTTACAACGGTACAGAATAACTGTACAATTGAGTTGAATATTGTATTTTTTATTATTAAAACTGTTTTCACCCTAGCAACCGCTCTGCAACCGCACAGAACACCCAGAAAAATACATAAATAAATATAAGAAAGCACCTAACAAAGAAACTGTCCCATGAATCAACATCCTTTGCATGTTCTTCAGAAAATGTAAAAGTCTAGTGAAGTCCACACACCATCACCTCTGGCTTTGTGTTTCTGAGCAGTGTGATGTTTCTGTTACATGTGCGGTAAACACACACACACACACACACACACCCCAGAGCTGCTTTCACAGTAACTAACCGCACACGCCGGCAAAGCACACGAGAGAGAGAGAGAGAGAGAGAGAGAATAATCCAAAGGAACTGGCCTGATGTCCTTCCCTGATACCTCGTTCACACCGAGACCTGATCAACATGACAAGCTGTCCCTCCACACACACACACACACACGTTTAATACAGCACTGTGTGTGTGTGTGATGTTTGTGCTCTCAGTGATCTGCTGCCGTGCTGCAATCTGGCCCTGATCTCTGAGCTAAACCCTTTGACACAGAGTTTTTAATTAAAACTACATTATGATTAACCAGGCAGAAGCCCCCCACCTCTCTCTCTCTCTCTCTCTCTCTCTCTCTCTCTCTACTGTCTGTCTCTCCATCACACCATTTCTGAGCATGTCTGATAATGACTATATGTGTGTGTTAAAGATGTGCTGACCTGAGCATCTCATTCATCTGTAAAATGTAAAAACATTTCATTCTACACTCTAAAAAACACTGGGTCAAAAACAACCCAAGGGCTGGGGAAACATCGGGCAGAACACATGTTGGGTTCATTTTACCCAGAAAATTGGGTTGTTTATTTACCCCAGCATAATGGGTTGATTAACTTTTACTATAGAACTAGGTTTTGGGTTTTTTTTTTATTTTACTTCATACTGTATAAATAAATAAATTATATATATATATATTTTTTTTTTAATATGTATATTTCAGCATATATTTATACTCCATAACCTGTCCATAAACAATCAGTGTACAGTTCTGAGGACATAATTTAATATCCTAAGCATTCTGTATCTTTTTTGATATATATAACTGCAATAAATAACTGAATCTCCGGGTTGTTATATCTGACCCAGGATCTGAGTAACACAAAACTACACAAACACTGGGTTGTTACGAATGACCCAGGATCTGGGTAACACAAAACTACACAAACACTGAAAAAACAGCCCAAAGAATTTACCCAAAAGGCTCAACCCAGGATTTGGGTAGAAAAAATAACCCAAGATGTTTTTAGAGTGTATTTTGTAATTGATTTTGAACAAGATCCCTGTTCGTTTCAGTCTGATTTGAACAGTTTGAGTTGAATATTTC
>CM040824.1:40632052-40652052 GCA_022828995.1 Vimba vimba
CAAATAAATAAATAAATAAATAAATAGAATTTTTTTTATAAAACACATACATAAGAAAATTTAAATAATTAATTTTAATAATAAATAAACACATGTAAAAAAATATATACTGTTTGCCAAAGAGAACTGAACACATAAAAATTAAACAAATAAATAAAACAAATAAAAAATATATATATATTTTAATAAATTAATGTAAGTAAATAAAAAATTAAATGGTACTGATGCCAGAGAGAACTGCACTTCTGCTGACAGAATAAAACCGAACCAAATATCCTAAAGTGAGCAGCTGAGAAGTGTTCTGGGGATCATGAGTGTGTGACGGGTCGAGTGTGTGACGGGTCGTGTGTGTGACGGGTCGAGTGTGTGACGGGTCATGGATCTGCGGTTTGCTCATCTGGAGTTAAAGAGCAGAAAGAAGCGCTCGTGACATCAGCCAATCACAGCTAAACGCCCCCCCGAGGTCCATGAGTGCAAACACCCCGAGAGACGGCCCCGCCCCCCCCCAAACATGAACTTGTGCCCCCTGACCCACATCTGACCCCACACACACACACACTTCTCCAGTGCATCCCACTGAAGTGAGAAAATAAGACATGGTATCTATTAACACATCCGCCCGAGAGTGTGTGAGGATAAAAACCCCGGGCCGACCGATGGATGGATGGAGAGGTGAGAGAGACGGTCGTCGCGGTAACAAGCCGCATCTCTGTTCAAACATGTGGAGGTGAAAATCTCACACACACACTCACATCACACATCGATCGCTCCGATTGATCCACACACACTCTGATCAATGGAGAGGAATCTGTCTGGGCATGTAGACCTGAACAAAGAAGCTCAAACAAACCACATTAGTGATTGTGAATATTATTGTGTGTGTGTGTGTCTGTCTGTGTGTGTGTGTGGCCTGGTAAACCCTACATTATGGGGACAAAATGTCCCCACAAAGATGGCAATATCCAAAATCCTTGTCCTTGTGGGGACATTTTTTGGACCCCATGAAGAAAACAGCTTATAAATCAAACTAAGTGATGCTTATGTAAATGCAGAAAGTTTTCTGTGATGGGCAGGTTAAGGGGTCGGGTTAGTGTGTGTGTGTGTGTGTGTGTGTGTGTGTGTGATGGGCAGGTTTAGTGGTCGGGTTAGTGTGTGTGTGTGTGTGTGTGTGTGTGATGGGCAGGTTTAGGGGTCGGGTTAGTGTGTGTGTGTGTGTGTGTGTGTGTGTGTGTGTGTGTGTGTGTGTGTGTGTGTGTGATGGGCAGGTTTAGGGGTCGGGTTAGTGTGTGTGTGTGTGTGTGTGTGTGTGTGATGGGCAGGTTTAGTGGTCGGGTTAGTGTGTGTGTGTGTGTGTGTGTGTGTGTGATGGGCAGGTTTAGGGGTCGGGTTAGTGTGTGTGTGTGTGTGTGTGTGTGTGTGATGGGCAGGTTTAGGGGTCGGGTTAGTGTGTGTGTGTGTGTGTGTGTGTGTGTGTGATGGGCAGGTTTAGTGGTCGGGTTAGTGTGTGTGTGTGTGTGTGTGTGTGTGTGTGTGTGTGATGGGCAGGTTTAGGGGTCGGGTTAGTGTTTGTGTGTGTGTGTGTGTGTGTGTGTGTGTGTGTGTGTGTGTGTGTGTGTGTGTGTGTGTGTGTGTGTGTGTGATGGGCAGGTTTAGGGGTCGGGTTAGTGTGTGTGTGTGCGTGTGTGTGTGTGTGTGTGATGGGCAGGTTTAGTGGTCGGGTTAGTGTGTGTGTGTGTGTGTGTGTGTGTGTGTGTGTGTGTGTGTGTGTGTGTGTGTGTGTGTGTGTGTGTGTGTGTGATGGGCAGGTTTAGGCGTCGGGTTAGTGTGTGTGTGTGTGTGTGTGTGTGTGTGTGAGGGTGTGTGAGAGTGTGTGCGTGTTTGTGTTCGTGCATGAGTGTGTGTGTGTGTGTGTGTGTGTGTGTGTGCGTGATGGGCAGGTTTAGGGGTCCGGTTAGTGTGTGTGTGTGTGTGTGTGATGGGCAGGTTTAGGGGTCAGGTTAGTGTGTGTGTGATGGGTAGGTTTAAGGGTCGGTTTAGTGTGTGTGTGTGTGTGTGTGTGTGATGGGCAGGTTTAAGGGTCGGTTTAGTGTGTGTGTGTGTGTGTGTGTGTGTGTGTGTGTGAGGGTGTGTGAGAGTGTGTGCGTGTTTGTGTTCGTGCATGAGTGTGTGTGTGTGTGTGTGTGTGTGTGTGTGTGTGTGTGTGTGTGTGTGTGCACGTCTGTGTGTGCGTGCCTGTGTACGTGCACATGCTTGCATTCGTGTGTGTGTGTGTGTGTGTGTGTGTGCTGCACATGAACCGGCTCTCGGGGAATAATTGTGCTGATTCGGGCAGCGTTCTAACACTGGATGTGTTTCTGTAACGAGCTGAACTCGTTATCACGGGGAACCTTAATTACTGTGTTCTTACAGCATCTGAGAGCTGTGTGTGACTGTCTGCGCCCACAAACACACGAGATGCGCTTTTCTGCGGCACACAATTACACACATATGTGAAATTTCAATAGACATTGTAAATTAATTGAAAAAAAAAATTCATTTGAGAAAATTAGAAAACTGAGACTTTCTATTTTTTTTTAGGATTTATATTTTATATTCTATACTAACAGGCGACAACAGTTTTGACTCAAATAAATACATTTTCTCCATTTCTCTTCTTATGGGGAAAAAAATATCTGATGCATGTTCTTCATGTTCAAAAAATGTTCTTCAGTGAAAAAATAAATCACAAGAATATTGACTGTAAATAATTTGATGCAATAATGCACTATTAAAAATAAAGGTACTTTATCGGCTTCTCGAACCTTTAACATCCATTCCATCACTTTATAGTGGAAAAATTATCTTTAGATTATTAAAATGTTCTTTAGATTATTAAAATGTTCTTCACACTAAGAAAACCGGTTCTTTTAGGAACTGATCACTGAAACCATTCTTTGGGGAAACAGTTTTGTCTTCACTGGGGGAAAAAACTTTTGAAATCTTTATTTTTAAGAGTGTATTGACACTTTTCAACTTTAAACACTGAAGCTTAAAACATTTTGAACCTACAAGGGTTGAATGGACTGAATTACATGTGTGATTATTTATAATGTGTGATTTATGACAAAAATAATATGAATATATTATATATTATATAAGTCAGGTTAGAAATGATAAAGCACTTCAGAAGAGGCAGTTATGATGGCAGTGAGAGTTTGCATTGTACAAAGGTTTGCAATGTAACAAACACAAAAGGCTCAAACGCTTGCGACGCCAAGCTCATGGGTTTGATTCTCAGACACTGCATGAACTGATCAAACGTAAAGCTTTAGTGAATGAAGTTCAGCATCTGTCAAACGCACAGATCTATGAGCTTTTCCTCAGAGCGACCCATGAAACACCGCCGATGCTTCAAGATGAATTCATCAACAGATCGTCGTTACAAACAGAGACGCTTCGAGACGTCACAGACGTAGTTGCACGTTCTCAGTGTGAGTTTTGTGAAGCTCAGGCTCGATTTCTCAATAGAAAGTTAATTAATAAGACTAACAAGGCTGTCTAAACATGTCTCCGTCTCTCTGGTGTAGAGCACAGGACTCGCTGTCACATGACACGTATACAGCGTGGCTCCATTTCCATGATGCATTTATGCATACGCAGACTTCCCCCTTTGAGAATTCATTACCATGCACGCACACACACACACACACATACTCTCGTTACCCGGAATATCACACACGACATTTACAGGTGTTAAAAGATACATATTAAAAATACAGTGCGAAATTCCTCTGATAAGAGAGTGTCTTCCAACCCGCCTGCTCTAAACGACAGAGAGAGAGAGAGAGAGAGAGAGAGAGAGAGAGAGAGAGAGAGAGAGAGAGAGAGAGAGAGAGAGAGAGAGAGAGAGAGAGAGAGAGAGAGAGTTCTCTGTGCGAGTCGTCTGGATTTTTGGCCGTGTTTGTTAAAGCGAGTCGAGTCTTAAGAGAAAGTGCTAAAATATACAGTGAGAGAAAGTGAGAGGAGTGATCCGAGGGGGGGGGGGGGGGGATAGAGAGAGAGAGAGAGAGAGAGAGAGAGAGACACACACACACCACCATGAGATCGACTGATGAACATCCTGAGAACGTTTGCACAACCTCTTCAGAACAAAACAACTGCAGTGTGTGGATTCAGACTCAGAAATATCTGTGCAAGAGAGTTAAATCTGACAAACATTTGAGTCTGATAAACGACAGAATATTTACTTTATTTTCTCAAAGGTCAAAATGATTAAATAAAGTGTTGTTTTTTTAAAAAAATATTAAAGAATACAATCAAATAAATAGATAAACAGGCTGTGTTATAGATTGGGTCTGTTGTCAGTAAGAACTTAACATAAAAATTGAAGCCTATGACAATAAATAAATACATAATTTCATAGTTTGGGTGTAATAACTTTACATAAACACAATGAAAGTCTATGATATTTAATTCTTCTAAATAATTAAATGTTCCCAAAGGTAAAAAAAAAAATCAAATATATAAATTATCAAATATAAAACAGAAATGATTAATTTATTTTGTATTATTTTATTTAATAAACAGTAGATACACACACACACACACACACACACACACACACACACACACACACACACACACACACATGAAGAGTTCAGATGCAAAAGCCTCTAAGTGCCATTTGAAATTTTCTTCTAGAATGATCATTTTTATCAAGCTCGTATATTTAAGTTCAGTAATTTCATTCATAGGTAATTTTCATTGCCATTTAAGTGAAATTATTGAACTTAATTAATAAACTTGATAAAAATGATCATTCTAGAAGAAAATTTCAAATGGCACTTAGAGGTTTTTGCATCTGAACTCTTCACACACACACACACACACACACACACACACACACACACACACACACACACACACATATATATATACACTGTATATAAAATAAAATAATACAAAATAAATAAATAGTTTCTGTTATTGTTTGGGTCTGTAGTAAGAACTTATAAAACAATAAAAGTCTATGATAATAAATGTAAATGTATATGTATTATAATAAATGAATCAATCAGTCAATCAATTAATCAAAGTAAATAAATATTTAAATTTATAGTTTGTGTGTAGTCAGTGTAATAATCTCTCCATATTCATTTTAATCAATTTAATTTTTTATTATTTAATCAAATTCAATGGCTCTATACTTTTTACAGTATGTGCTTTATTTCATAATTTCTCCTCAGGACTTTTAGAAGATTTCCCCCGGTGGACTCATGTGCCGAACATCTCCACGGCAGAAGACAGAGTTTTTGTGGATCAAACCGGCATGAAAACAACCTCATCAATAACACACACACACACACACACACACACAACTAAACCATCAATTATCCCACAATCCTCTTCAAACCCTCCCGATCTCCCAGCGAATCGCCTCAATCAGGCCTTCATTAATTTTCCACCTCCAGTCTTTCTGCTGGGCCGGTTCTCCTTCAGCAAACTAATGGAGCAGAAAAGCAAACAGAAAGCACAACAAGCGCTGAATAGAGAGGCGGCTCTGAACAGATTCAATGGTCTCTGAGGATCCGAGCCTCGCTTTAACCCTCAGCGTCTCCTCATGTTCACGACAGGAGCCCGGAGGCCATGCTAATTAATGGCCCCGCTCTCGGGCCCCCGGACCAGCCTCAGATCCAGTGTAATGAACGGATTAAGTAGCTGTATTAAGACCTATTTAACCTCCAGCACTTGCCCTGTTTCAATACGCATTAAAGAGCTCTTTAAACAGAGTGGCGGACTCAATTAAGACACACAAAGACTAACACGCAGAAAGCGTTGTGTGTGGGGGGGGGTTAAGCATCTGCCCAAAGCACACAGAGAAAGAGAGAGAGAGAGAGAGAGAGAGAGAGAGAGAGAGAGAGAGAGAGAGAGAGAGAGAGAGAGAGAGAGAGATGATCAGCAGATACAAACTGCTTGAATGCTTGCACTGCAAAAAAATTATTCTAACTTTGTATTTTTGTCTTGTTTTCCAGTACAAAAGTACTAAACATTCTTAAAGACTTTATTATGCTGTTTGAACAAAGTTCTAGTTATACTGTAAATGAGTGTCACTGAGTTTCTGAACTCCCTGAAACGCCTCCATTGTAGTCCAGGAAGAGAACACGTCATAATATTCCTCATTTAAATAATTAATAAGCAGAATAAAGGGGAGGGGCCTGGGTGAGTTAGTTAGTAGTGTGTTGAAACTAGTGGTTGACCGATATATCGGTCGCAAACTCTGAATCAACATGCACTAATGCTACAATTTTCTATGTCATAATCATTTGTTAACAGACAAGTATTAATTACTTTAATCAGCTCATTGTTTCCACCTTAAATTATTACATTGTTTAAATTAATACATTTTTAGCTAACTGTGATTTGTATATGTACATTTCTGAAATACATAACTTAGACAGTCACCTCTGATAACAGAACACTCTAATGTAATGTGGACTCATGTAAAGCTGCTTTGAAACTATGTGTATTGTGAAAAGCGCTATACAAATAAATGTGAATTGAATTGAATTGAATATTCAGTATTTTTTAAATATCGGCTGTGTTAGAAGCGGGACTTTTATTTTGAAGGCGCGCCGGACTTTTGTTTTATCATTAATATTTTATGTTTATTTTAAAGATTTATTTTTGAAATGTATTTCATATTTATTTCTAATTCATTAAATAGTAATTAAAATAATTATAAATTATTATATATCGGCTTTATATCGGCCACCCTGCTATCTAAGATATCGTCATTGGCATCAGCCATCAAAAAACCTATATCGACCACTAGTTGAAACTGGCGGTTATGGTAAGAGGCGGGACATTTCCCAAACACGCTCAAAGCTCTTGACCAATCACAACACACTGCTCCAGTCGGCCAATCAGAGCACAGTGTGCTTTTCAGAAGGAGGGGCTTCATAGAGTCAGGAACTAAACGGAGCGTTACTGACAGACTAAATAAAATAATTCAGACTATTTGATAGAAAATCAAAGCCACACGTCTAGCCAAGTAGAGTTCCAAATTTGAAGTTGATATCACAAAAATTGAGACGCTAAAAGGATTTAAAATACCATTTCCATAGTAACCCAATGTCCAATTTCAAAACGGTTTTCACAGGACGGAGTGTTTCATTTTTTTTGATTGATTATTACTTAAATATTGACAGCTAATAGAGTATAACATGAAACGTATCTGCCAGTGGGGTCCGAAAAATAAACCTAATTCAAAAAGAAAAATTACTTTATTCTTCAAACCCCACAGGCAGATCTTTGTTCTTGTTTTGAGCATAAACTCACTTCACTTTGATATATTTTTCAGAAAACAAGACTTAATATCTTCAGTCACTTTGCTTCTCAAGTAAATGCATCTTGAATGTTTAGATATTTGTACTGGAAAATAGTTTTTTTTCAATGTGCTTGTGTTGATTTATGCATGAATATGATATGCATACTCATATCTCCAGCAGTGGAATCAAATCAATCTCTCTTTTTTTGATTATTAAAATTATTTAGTTCTAATATTGTATTGCTAGCAAGTGACAAAGATGAAAGCATACATCTTCTGAATTAAACATTAGTAGATGTATTTATACTAAAGCTGGGATCTTTAGACAGTCAAGCTGGTAAACGTGCAGCAAGATTATAGTGTAAAGAATGAGATCAGTTCTAGTCAAACACAGAGCCAGAGAAATACAGACACAAAGTGTGATGTTTAGTGTAATACTAATGGATGATGGGCGTCATGACAATAACCTAGAATCTAATCTAAGATCTAAAAGACAATCTGGGATTTTTATACTTAATTTGACTGCACAAACACAACAAAATGAGTAAAAACAACATCTAGGTCTTATATGAGCTCCAGTAGTAATACTTTACTATATCAAATACTCCAAAACTTTACTAGTCAAGTCAAACCAGATACTTATTATTCAAACAAGAAGATTCGTTAAAACGACAAGCTTCAATACTAGTTAGCTCTGATACCAATGACAAAGACAATCTAAGATGTTTTATGCATATTGCTATTGTACAAATATAAAAAGATTATACTAGCTCTAATATCCACACACACACAAAACTCTTTATCTTTAAAAGCTAAATTGTTTAACAGTGTGTTTGTCAGCGTGTGTCCGGCTCTTATTTAGTTTAGTTGTGTTTTCTGAATTGGGTGTTGTGACCACTTACCAAGTTGAATTACTCAAAATAATTGTCTTTAAAATGACAGCGTTTCGCAGACATCCATATGCATGTCTTACACACACACACACACACACATAGTGAAATCTATTTTCTAAGTTGATCTCTCGAGATGCTGCAAAGCGCAGAGAAGGTGTCATGCCAGATCCCCTACCGAACAATACTTCCATTGTTCACTTCGGTAAAGCAAGCTGTCACTGAGGCACGCTTCCCTCTTGTCTCTTTTTGTCGCCCACCATTCGTTTGTTGGTGAGGCGATGTGGGCCCGATGTGGCCCCAGTGGGGGGCCAAAAACGTTGCGCGTGGCAGGGCCCTAAATTTAGACATTTCTGCAAGTGCAAAGTCAGTGATGGGCTTTTTTTTTTTGTGAACACACACCACGGTAACGGCCCTCACCGATTCACACGCAATTAACAATGACCACTGACCGGTAACGTCAGCGTTGTAGGACGTTCCTCGGAGCCGCTAAGTGAGATTATATTAAGCGCTTGTTATAATTCTCCCTCTTTTCTCTGTTCGTTTAACAATAGGCCTGTTTCACACATAGAAGAGAGGGCTGGAAAGTGTTAATGAGCCCATGGATCTCAGGACGAGATACTCCGCGCTAACACACACACACACACACACACACACGAATGTTAATCCCTATCATTACGCAGAAACCTTTTCGTCTACACCGAGAGACCTCAGAGAGAGTGGCACTGGCCACAAACACACTTAACCCGGGTTTTCAGTGTTCGGAAAAACAAGCGGTATGTGTGAAGTAAACAGAGGAATCACGTTAAAAACAAGCGCATCCGTCGACTGGGAAGCGCCTGTGATCGTAAAATACTCAAATAAGACATGCGGTCTCTCGCACTTCAGCTTTAAGGCATGATTTAAAAAGTTAGTTCACCCAAAAATGAAATTTCTGTCATTAATTACTCACCCTCATGTCGTTTCAAACCCGGAAGACCTTCGTTTATCTCCAGAACACAAATTATGATATTTTTGATGAAGTCCGAGAGGTTTCTGAACCATAGGCAGCAACTTCACTGCAACTTTCAAGGCCCAGAAAGGTAGTAAAGACATCGTTAAAATAGTCCATTTGATTTCAGTGGTTTGACCTTAATGAAGCGACGAGAATACTTTTTGTGTGCAAAAACAAAATATAAAATAACTTTATTCAACAATTTCCTCTCTTCCATGTCAGTTTCTGGTGCTGTTGATGTAGTGTAAACAGTGCAGCACTTCCTGGTTCTACGTCAGAACGACGGCTCACTATTGACTGACGCTGGTCACGTGACCAATAATACCAGTAGATCCTCTAGACCAATAGTGAGCTGGCGTTCTGACGGAGAACCAGGAAGTGTTGCTTTGTGTTTACAACGTCAACAGTGTAGGAGATCCGACACAGAAGAGAAGACATTGTTGAATAAAGTCGTTATTTTGGGGGTTTATTGCGCTTCATAACATTAAGGTTGAACCACTGGAGTCACATGGACTATTTTAAAGATGTCTTTACTACCTTTCTGGGCCTTGGAAGTTGCAGTGATGTTGCTGCCTATGGAGGGGTCAGAAACCTTTCGGATTTCATCAAAAATATCTTAACGAAGGTCTTACGGGTTTGGAACGACTAATTAATGACAACATTTTCATTTTTGGGTGAACTAACCCTTTAAGTCGTGCAATGGTTTACTGCTAATGGATGAATTCTGACACCTCCAGTCGCAAAAATCCCTCCCCCATCATAAGGCATTACCGTACCTCACACGCAACCCTCCAAAAACAGCTTTAAAGTCTCTGCCGCGGTTGAGTTAATTAAGCTAACGCTAAGCCAGACCCATGATTCCTGTCAGAATCCACAAAACACGAACCTCCCCACTGGCCGAGTCTTAAACCGAACACCATGAGACCCATCAGACTCCATTAGGCTCTAGCACGCTAGCATTTTCCCGCTAGCCCCCGGGCCTGCGCGAGGGAGGGGCTTGTGGGATGATTGACAGCTGACAGTAGGGAAAGTGAGTTGCAGTAAGAGGCTCACGCTTGAGAAGAGGTTAACGGCAGATGG
This sequence comes from Vimba vimba, assembly GCA_022828995.1. NCBI lineage: Eukaryota > Metazoa > Chordata > Actinopteri > Cypriniformes > Leuciscidae > Vimba > Vimba vimba. The sequence goes on from CM040824.1 coordinate 40,642,323, forward strand.
GAGGTGACATCGAGACACACACGCCGAGATCTGCGTTCCTCTCTTCATTACACACTCCAGTGATACTGTCACTCATGCTAGCAATCACAAGAAGCAAGGACTGCTGGGAAGAGGTACGGGACGCCGAAACGCGTGCTGGTGTGTGGAGCGATCACTTCAGAAATTAATATGCAAACATACTATAGAGCTCATGAGAAAAACAAACATCACAGAATTTCTAGGTTTTACGATGATTAATGCTTCATTACTGTTGCCTTTCTATCAGCTGAACCAGTCTGGTCGTTCTCCTCTGACCTCTGACCTCTGGCATCAACAAGAGATTTTCACTCACTGGATATTTCCTCTTGTTCGGATCATTCTCTGTAAACCCTAGAGATGGATGTGTGTGAAAATCCCAGTCGATCAGCAGTTTCTGAAACACTCAGACCAGCCCGTCTGACACCAACAATCATGCCGCGTTCAAAGTCACATAAATCACCTTTAATCCTCATTCTGATGCTCAGGTTGAACTTCAGCTGATCGTCTCTACATGTTTAAACGCATTGAGTTGCTGCCGTGTGATTGGCTGATTTGATATTTATGCTAACAGGCAGTTGAACAGGTGTACCAAATAAAGTGGCCAGAGAGTGTCTGTACACACACTCACACACACACACACACACACACACACACACACACACACACACACACACACACACACACACACACACACACACACACACACATACAGTCATGTGAAAAAGGAAGTACACCCTTTTGAATTCAATGGTTTTGTGTATCAGGACATAATAAAAAATCATCTGGTCCTTTCCAGGTCTTAAAATGAGGTAAATGTCATTACCGTGTCATTATTAATTGAACAAAAACAGGCCGAAATGGAGAATCCATGTGTGAGAAACGAAGTCTTACAGCTTCCACGGGAATGAAGAGGTCAGTATCAGTCAAACGCTGATAATCACGTGATTAATGGATCATCATCAGGTGAGATCAGCTCTATAAACACAGAAGATTTGTCAGTTTGCAGGTCTGGAGCGTCAGGTGCGTGCGTGCGTGTGTGTGTGTGTGTGTGTGTGTGTGTGTGTGTGTGTGTCTGTGTTAAAACACAAAGCCAAAAAGGAAACACATCAGCAGTGGCCATCTCCAAACTATCTGAAGTCCATCATTCTACAGTGAGGAAGATTATTCACAAGTGGAGAACATTCGAGACAGTCGCCAATGCTCTTCCCCGAGAGCTCCACCTCAGACTCGACAGGCCTCAGTCTACATGATGAATGATAGAGTTCATGGCAGTACAATCAGGAAAAGACAGGAGAAGTGAGGCATGTTTGGAAGGTTTTCCCAGAGAAAAGCTGCTTATTCTCCAAAGCTTCTTCTTAACAATAGTGAGCCTTCATTCTGACGTACGACCCAGAAGCGCTGCGCTGTCACACTACATCAACTCACTCAGAGACACACAGAAGAACATGAAGAGTTGAATTAACTAAAAAGTATTCTGGTCGCTTGATAAACTTAAGGTTGAGCCACTGTAGTCACTTGGACTATTTTAACGATGTCTTTACTAACTTTTCTGGGATGGCAGATATCGATTACCTAGAAGCCTATGGAGGAGTGAGACAGCTCTCAGATTTCATCAAAAATATCTTAATTTCTGCTCCGAAGATGAACGAAGGTCTTACGGGGTTGGAACAACATGAGGGAGAGAATTACTGACAGAACTTTCATTTTTGGGTGAACTAACCCTTTAAGATTTCTATCTATTGGCTAAAAAACAGAAACCGATGCTCACAAACATCACTGAGCTGAAGCGACGCTGTAAAGAAGAGCGAGAGACTGATAAAGTCATACAGAAAAACATTCCTTCAACGTATCGCTGCTAAAAGTGGATCTACAAGACACTGAATCACAGGGTGGACTTCCTGGCTTTTCCATTTGGCTTTATTTTTGTGAAATAAATAATGACACGGTGTAAAATGTCATGTGTTGATGTATTTACCTCATTTCAAGACCTTTTTATTATGATCTGATACATAAACCAAAGAATACTAAAGGGTGTCCTTCCTTTTTCACATAGCTGTGTGTGTATATATATATAAGCACCATTTTTCCTCTCTTAGTTTCCTTCTCTACTCTTACGGAAATGAAAGCACTTTCCTGTATGGCACAACTACAATAGAATCTACTAATATATTTAGCTCGTTTTTAACCAGTGATTTCCAGATAAACGCAGCGCTCAGCTTCTGTAGAAGACGCCGGTCCTGTTGACATCTGTCCATAATGATCTTTTAATCTAGTGTTCAGATACATATTTATAGATGAAATGATTGACAGATAGAGAGAGAGAGAGAGAGAGAGAGAGAGGGAGTAAGCTGTGGTTTAACACCTCGATGAGGCTTGCATCCTAATGACAGCTCATCTGAGAGAGGAAGAGGAGGAGGAGGAGGAGTGCATGCTGGGGGATTCCTCTCACTGCTGATGGTGTCTGATGGAGGGTTTGTGGTCACCTCTCAACTGCTGCTCTCACACACACACTTCAACTCGTTCAGTTAGAGCTGTGTGTTATATAGCCCAGTTACTCTACTGAAGATCAAGAGGACTGCTCTCAGTCCATCTGTCCAGTGCTACTCCATCACCCTCCTCTGTGATGTCACGGGGTCAGTAGAGTAGAGTAGAGTAGAGTAGAGTAGAGTAGAGTAGAGTAGAGTAGAGTAAAGTAGAGTAAAGTAGAGTAGAGTAGAGTAGAGTGTAGAGTAGAGTACAGTGTAGAGTAGAGTAGAGTAGAGTAGAGTAGAGTAGAGTAAACTAGAGTAGAGGAGAGTGTAGAGTAGAGTAGTGTAGAGTAGAGTACAGTGTAGAGTAGAGTAGAGTAGAGTAGAGTAGAGTAGAGTAGAGTGTAGAGTAGAGTACAGTGTAGAGTAGAGTAGAGTAGTGTAGAGTAGAGTAGTGTAGAGTAGAGTAGAGTAAACTAGAGTAGAGGAGAGTGTAGAGTAGAGTAGTGTAGAGTAGAGTACAGTGTAGAGTAGAGTAGAGTAGAGTAGAGTAGAGTAGAGTAAAGTAGAGTAGAGTGTAGAGTAGAGTACAGTGTAGAGTAGAGTAGAGTAGTGTAGAGTAGAGTAGAGTAAACTAGAGTAGAGGAGAGTGTAGAGTAGAGTAGTGTAGAGTAGAGTACAGTGTAGAGTAGAGTAGAGTAGAGTAAAGTAGAGTAGAGTAGAGTGTAGAGTAGAGTACAGTGTAGAGTAGAGTAGAGTAGTGTAGAGTAGTGTAGAGTAGAGTACAGTGTAGAGTAGAGTAGAGTAGAGTGTAGAGTAGAGTACAGTGTAGAGTAGAGTAGAGTAGTGTAGAGTAGAGTAGTGTAGAGTAGAGTACAGTGTAGAGTAGAGTAGAGTAGAGTAGAGTAGAGTAGAGTAAAGTAGAGTAGAGTGTAGAGTAGAGTACAGTGTAGAGTAGAGTAGAGTAGTGTAGAGTAGAGTAGAGTAAAGTAGAGTAGAGGAGAGTGTAGAGTAGAGTAGTGTAGAGTAGAGTACAGTGTAGAGTAGAGTAGAGTAGAGTAGAGTAAAGTGTAGAGTAGCGTAGAGTAGAGTAGAGTACAGGTACAGTAGAGTAGAGTAGAGTAGAGTACAGTGTAGAGTAGAGTAGAGTACAGAGTAGAGTAGAGTAGAGTACAGTACAGTACAGTGTAGAGTAGAGTAGAGTAGAGTAGAGTAGAGTACAGTGTCAAGTAGAGTAGAGTAGAGTACAGTGTAGAGTAGAGTAGAGTACAGTGTAGTGTAGTGTAGTGTAGAGTAGAGTAGAGTGAAGAGTAGAGTAGTATAGAGTAGAGTAGAGTACAGTAGAGTAGAGTAAAGTAGAGTACAGTACAGTACAGTGTAGAGTAGAGTAGAGTAGAGTAGAGTAGAGTACAGAGTAGTGTAGAGTAGAGTACAGTGTAGAGTGGAGTAGTGTAGAGTAGAGTAGAGTAGAGTAGTGTAGAGTGTAGAGTAGAATAGAGTAGAGTGTAGAGTAGAGTACAGTGTAGAGTAGAGTAGTGTAGATTAGAGTACAGTGTAGAGTACAGTGTAGAGTAGAGTAGAGTAGTGCAGTGTAGAGTAGAGTACAGTGAAGAGTAGACTAGAGTAAAGTAGAGTACAGTACAGTGTAAAGTAGAGTAGAGTACAGTGTAGAGTACAGTACAGTACAGTGTAGAGTAGAGTAGAGTACAGGTAGAGTAGAGTAGAGTACAGTGTAAAGTAAAGTAGAGTAGAGTACAGTGTAGAGTAGAGTACAGGTAGAGTAGAGTAGAGTACAGTGTAGAGTACAGAGTAGAATAGAGTAGAGGACAGTGTAGAGGAGAGTAGAGTAGAATAGAATAGCATAGAATAGAATAGAGTAGAATAGAGTATAATACAATAAAGTAGAATAGAGTAGCGTAAAATAGAGTAGAATAGAGTAGAGAAGAGTAGAGTAGAATAGAGTAGAATAGAGTAGAGTAGCACAGAGTAGCGAAGAGTAGAATAGAATAGAGTAGAATAGAGTAGAATAGAATAGAATAGAATGGAATATCAGCACATGGATTTCTTCAAAATCTTTCCCTGTAAATTCAAGCAAGTAATTTTTTTTCCATGACTTTCAAAAAACATTTTCATGTTAACTAAAATTGAAGGAAACATCACTCTAGAGCTAGATAAAATGTCTAATATTCACACAGTATATATTCACTGTGATTTTGCTGGTGATGTAAAATTAAGATGATTAATGAATATTTTCAGGATATTTAAAGGCACTTTTGAGCAGTATGATGACTAGTTTCCGTCTCCTGTGTCGTATGTATGAAGGTGTTCAGACATATTTTTATAGATCCTTTCTTTTAAAGTTCAGGAGAAACATTGAGTTGAGGAGCGTGATTCATTTCACTGACCAGCTCAAAATGTTCATTCAAACTAATCAATTTAAAATGACAATGACTACACGTGTTTATATGTTCTATATAATATTTAAATATTTGTGCACGCGTGTGTGTGTGTGTGTGTGTGTGTGTGTGTGTGTGTGTGTGTGTTTGCGCGCATGTGAGCTTGAGTGTGTGTGTGCGCGTGTGTGTGTGCGGGAGCTTGAGTGTGTGTGTGTGTGTGCGTGCGAGTGAGTGATTGTGTGTGCGTGTGTGTGTGTGCGTGCGTGTGTGTGAGTGTGTGTGTGCGGGGAGCTTGAGTGTGTGTGTGTGTGTGTGTGATTGTGTGTGCGTGTGAGTGTGTGTGCGTGCGAGTGAGTGAGTGAGTGTGTGTGTGTGTGTGTGTGTGTGTGAGTGTGTGTGTGCGTGAGCTGGAGTGTGTGTGTGTGTGTGTGTGTGTGTGTGTGTGTGTGTGTGTGTGTGTGTGTGTGTGTGTGTGTGTGTATATGTATACGTGTGTGGTGAAACAGCAGACAGATCAGGAGGTGATAATGAGCTCTACTCATACAGTGAGTGTGTGTGTGTGTGTGTGTGTGTGTGTGTGTGTGTGTGTGTGTGTGTGTGTGTGTGTGTGTGTGTGTGTGTGTGTGTGTGTGTGTGTGTGTGTGTGTGTGTGATTGAGTGCTGTCACTCATTCTGTCCGTCACCAGCTCTGATCGGCCAAATGGTAAAGATCAAGCGCCTGGCGTGAGCAGACGGGCTCCCAGACGCGCTGATGTCACATCCTGTGGCCCCCGGCCCTGTCATATGACTCAATGCCCCCTACTGAGGGCCCGAGAGGTCCCACACCACACACACACACACACACACACTCTGTACTCGCACAAACTCATAGTGGTACAAATGTGCGCAAATACACTCGATAATGACACACCGATGCGCAAAGACTGAAGACACAAACACTAATGCAATCCAGACACTTTACCATAGTAAAAATCTCTGTTTACACACACATGAACTGCACAAACACACATGAAACTCTTATTTAGCAAATCAGATCAATGTCATATAACTAGAATGAAGCTGTAGACGATTATCAGGCCCGAATTAATGCAGCCAATAGACAACACTGCAAAAAATCTTTTTCTTATTCAGTATTTATTTATTTATCTTATTTATAGTATTTTTGTCTTGTTTTTCAGGACAGAATCTGAACGTTCTTAAATCAAGATGCAAGCAAAGGGACATAAGATATGAAGTCTTGTCTTGACTCATCTGCCAATGAGTTCAGAGAAATAAACTTAATTCAAAAAGGGAAAACATTTCTTTTTCTGAGCCCTACTGATAGATATTTTCTTGTTTTAATAATAATCTCAATTCATTTTGATACATTTCTCAGAAAACAAGTGTTAATATCTGCAGTCACTTTGCTTCATGTATCTTGATTTAAGAATGTTTAGATGTTTGTGCTGGAAAACAAAAATACAAAGAAAGAATTTTTATTGCAGTGAACCGACAGAAATCTCAAATCTGTAAGATCCGTCTTTACCTTCTGCATTTATTCCTGTCGTCAGATCCACATCAGATCCGTCCTGCGTCATCCGTGCACTGATCTGAGGACTCGCCTGGGAAACAGAGAAGACATTATGTTTGAATAAAACCAAATATAAATCAAAATATAAAACATAAAAATGAATAAATTAAAAGGTAAAACATAAAATAAATCAACAAAAATTCATCAAAAGATAAAACATAAAAGCAAAAATCTAATTTAAAAAAAAAATCAATCAAAACACGAAACATAGAATAATAAATAAATAACTAAAATTAGAAATCAATCAAAAATAAAGCATAAACTAAATAAATAAACATACAAATAAGAAATACAAATAAATAAACTAAATAAAAATAATAAACAAGATTTAAAAAGATAAGACAAAATAAAAAACTATAAAAAAATATATTTTTACTTTTATTAAAAGTTTTATATTTCTTGTACTGCACTTTGGTTTCAACATCTGTTGTTTTACAATTTGCTTTAGAAATTAATAAACTAAACTAAACTAAAATATAAAACATAAAATAAATAAAAATCAATCAAAAGATAAAACAAATAAATAAAATTTTAAATCAATCAAAAGATAAAAGAAATAGTAAAAAAAAAAAAAGCACACACTTAATAATGTTCTGTATTGCTATAAACACATGCTATTATTGGTTGAACAGCTTCCTTTTCTCTCTTAGATCCAGAGCTAATCTGAAGTCTCACTCTCTCATAATTCATAATCATTTACACTCAAATCTATATTTCATATCCATTTACTAACATATTATCCTGTTCCTGTATCTGGTAACACCAAAATCAAGGGTTTGCTTACACACACACACACACACACACACACACACACACACACACACACACACACACACACACACACACACACACACACACACACACTCTCTCTTTCTCTCTCTCTTTCTCTCTCTCTCTCTCACTCTCTCACACACACACACACACACACACACACACACACTGATAAAATGTACTGTAAGTTGCATCAGCCAAATCCATAAATGTAAATGTAACATAAATGTACTTGGTAAACGGGTTATTGCAAACCCAAGACTTTACCGATGCACTTTCTCTGTGAGAGTTTTGGTAGGTAACGTCTGATGCACACGAGTCTGTAATACTTTTTCTCAAGTACGTATGAGGAATCGGAGCTCATTATGGACTCTGGAGATGTGTCTATTCATTAGCTTCAAGAGGGTGTCATGCACATGAATTATGCTAACAGGATCTAATTAGCAGATGCAAATGAGGTTAGTCAAAATCGCAGAGAAAAGACAGAAGAAAAGCTCCATGGGAGAGCTGGAGCGCCACAGCCCACGACCGCCCCCACGCTGGGCACCAAATGTGATGGTTCGCCCCTGCTGACACCCTTACAGGAGACCGGACCGAACCATCAGCACACAGAGAAGGGTTCGACCCCACGGATGGAGGGAGGACTGGATAAATGGATGATGGATGGATGGAGGGATGGATAAATAGATGGATGGATGGATAAATGTATGGATGGATGGAGGGATGGAGGGAGGGATGGATAAATGGATGATGGATGGATTGGATGGATAAATAGATGGATGGATGATGGAGGGATGGATAAATAGATGGATGGATGGATGGATGGATGGATGGATGGATGGAGGGATGGATAAATAGATGGATGGATGGATGGATGGAGGGAGGGATGGACGGAGGGATGGATAAATGGATGATGGATGGATTGGATGGATAAATAGATGGATGGATGATGGAGGGATGGATAAATAGATGGATGGATGGATGGAGGGATGGATAAATAGATGGATGGATGGATGGATGGATGGATGGATGGATGGATAGATGGATGGAGGGGTGGATGATGGATGGATGGAGGGATGGATAAATGGATGATGGATGGATGGATGGATGGATGGATGGATGGATAAATGGATGGATAAATGGATGGATGGATGGATGGATGGATGGATGGATGGATGGATGGATGGATGGATAAATGGATGGATGGATGGATGGATGGATGGATGGATGGATGGATAAATGGATGGATAAATGGATGGATGGATGGATGGATGGAGTCAATCATGTTTGTTCGCAGTGCATTAACTAATGTTAACAGTCGTGACTTGATGTATTAGTAAATGTTGAAATTGACATTTCAAAAATCGAAACAAAAATGTATAAATACTGTAGAATTATTGTTAATTCTTAGTTCGTGTTAGCTAATGAAACCTTATTGTAAAGTGTTACCAATAAATCAAATAAATACAAAAGTTAAGTTAAATCAGTTAACTTAATTATTTTTATTATTATTATTATTTAAAAATGAATAAAAAATAATCCACAGCAAATATAAACAAACCTGCTCGCATAATAAAATCATTTACAGTCAACTCAATATTTCATTATAATTAATATAAAAATGTCATATAAATAAACAAAAATGTGAATGGCTGAATGGATAGACATTTAAATAAATAAATTATATTAATTAAATAAATGTAGTTATTTATTATTATTATTATTTCAAAATCAATACAAATATCAATCAAAAATAAAATGAAATAAATACAATTAACTCCATATTTCATTGTCATTAATATAAAAAAATAAAATTAAATGAATGAATAAATAAATAAATAAATGTCTGGATGGATAGACATGAATAAATAAAATATATAAATCTAAGTTAAATAAATAAAAGTTAAGTTACATTTTTAACTACTATTAATAAATATGGTTTATTTTTATTTTTTTTTAATTTACATTTAAAAATAAACCATAGCAAACATAAATAAACGAGTTCACATAATAAAATAATGTAATAATGTAAACTTTTTCATATTTACAAATAAAAATAAAATAATAAAGCCAAATAAAAAAATAATAATAGAGAAAATCAATATATAAAATGAAATAAAGGGTACAGCACAATAAAGGAGTGTCCTGCAAGGCCATGAACACATGCTGCTGTTGGCCGAACAGTTTCCTTTGATTCTGTTGAATTGAGAGTCAATCTAAAGTCATAAATCCCGGATGATTTCGCAGGAGCCGAAGGAACTCCGGAATCCGGATGCGAGAAGAACTCGCCCACCAGCGCCTGCCATCATGACATCAGCGGGCCCGGCTCCAGGCTGCTGGCACGGCCGTGTGTGTGTGTGTGTGTGTGTGTGTGTGTGTGTGTGTGAGGGGTCAGAGCGTCTCGGCCCGCGAGCGAAGGGTGCGCTCGACGACACGAGGCTTGACCCCTCGATGGGAACGTTGGGAGGCCAGTGACCGAGGATAAACGCACACAGAGAGACTGTGGC